>JBBPDB010123249.1:0-17533 GCA_037974465.1 Brachypetersius altus
GAGTCTGGTTCCTCTCAAGGTTTCTTCCTATCGCCATCTTAGGGAGTTTTTCCTTGCCACTGTCGCCGTCACTCTTGTCTTGCTCATCAGAGGCATTTCATACACACACATTTATTTCATTTTGTGAAGCTGCTTTGTGACGATGACCATTGTTAAAAGTGCCAAATAAATAAAATTGAATTGAAATGAATTAAAATGCTATTTTGGATGCATCCAAAGACTTCTAGCTGGATATAAACCCTGTAAGGTAGACCTCCAGGAGCAGGGATAGTGAGTACTGTAGGGATGTCTTTTTGGTGATCAAGGAAACTTAACTTGTGTGTAATGTGAAAGTTATGACTTCCACGTTTTGATTTCAGATATGGCAAACAGCTTTGGGCGCTCTCAATCCGAACCCCACCGACAGCTGCCCACTGTATCTGAACTACGCGGCCGTGGCGGCTCTGCCCTCTCGGGTCAGCCGTCACAACAGCCCTTCCTCTGCCCACTTCCTCACCCGCCTGGTCCGCACCTGCCTGCCTGCAGGCAACAACCGTTGCATCCTGGTTAGTCTCACTTCACTTTGGCATTCAGGGCAGCATTCTTTCTCTTCTTCAAAAGTGTTTGATCAAAAGCCACACCTGCGTTAAGT
This sequence comes from Brachypetersius altus, assembly GCA_037974465.1. Classification (NCBI taxonomy): domain Eukaryota; kingdom Metazoa; phylum Chordata; class Actinopteri; order Characiformes; family Alestidae; genus Brachypetersius; species Brachypetersius altus. The sequence continues at coordinate 632 of JBBPDB010123249.1, forward strand.
TTAGATTTTTATTTTTTAGACTGCCAGGAGCATATTGTTATGCAAATGAAGACAAACTGAATTCACTTCTCCTATTTTGTCTGTTAATGTGCAAGTTGAAAAAGAACAGCTTGAACTCCTTATGTCAGCACTTGTACTTCTGTTTTTTTATTTTTTGCGGGGGGTTAGGACAGACCTTTGTTCTCTGAAGGGTGTGTTTGCAGAATTCCCTTAAGTTTTTGACACTGTGTGTCACAATGTCAGAAACCACACAAACATCTGTTTCAGATTACTTTACAACTACAAGAGGAAAGTGTGTGATTTTATTTATTTTTGTATATATGTATATATGTGTGTGTGTATATATATGTAGCAACTTATTGAGCTTCCGTTCTGTGTAAAACAGAAGAAGCAAACTTCAGACACCAAACATGACTTGACAGATTACTAGAGGAAAGTTTTTGAGGAAATTGTAAAAGAACTTGGAATTTTTTACTGAACCACCAGTTTACCAGGCTGTGTTTTAGAAATTTCCACTGAGGTGAGCAGCTTTCTGTGTACACACTCCTTGTTCTACAGTTATGACCTTTCTGTGTCCATAGACATATCTCAGGCAGAGTTCAATTTAATCCATATGGCACCTAATTGTATTACACAGGTCAGATCCTGTATCTGTGAACCATCTGGTTTAAAAATGTACAGATAAATAAAAAAATATCTGATTTGTCTACATGATCAGTTAGATCATACCAATCACCCTCATAGGTGTGAGCTCTGCTTCAAATTTTAAGCTTGAAATTAAGTGAAATAAATGTTTTGTCTTGATCAGATGGTGTGTGAGCGGTCCGAAGTGTTTGCGTCGGCGTGCGCCATCGCCCGCGCTTTCCCGCTCTTTACTCGTCGTTCTACCTCTTCGCGCAGGACAGAGAAGAAGCGCGTCACAGTGGAATTTGTCACTGTCGGCCAGGACAACGGCCCTCTGGAGCTTTCCACATTGGAGGTAAGGCTGATAAATACTGAAACTAATGGGATAAATTTGAAAAAGATTTCCTGGAAAACCCACCCAACCTGTTTAGGCAAATAAGCACTTATCAGGGCGTCCCCAGATTGTCTGATCATCCTTGTCAGAATTGTTATTTCCACGGTTTGTGTAGTTCTATGTACTAAAACAGTAATATTTTACATTTTGAACTGCCCTTACAATTAAACAGCCTGTGACTGATATGTAAATAAGCTGATCTTTTCTGATTGGCAGCTAAATGCTGGCTGATAACACTCTCTATAACTTAAAAGTGAATGGGGTTGAGGTAAGCTGCTGTAGGTGGGCATATGTAAATATGTATAGGTTTTTGTGATCTCATGATCGCATTGCGGCAAAACAGCTTTTTTTAAAACAGCGTTTTCATATACAGTATGTATCGTACGTCCTGAAGAGTGAACAGTACGTTTACAGTTTTTACATACTGCATCAAAAAAAAGAGTAAGGACATTTGTTTTAGATGATAATGCCCCCCCCCCCCCTTTTTTTTTTGGAAGGCAAACTATATTGACTTGTAAAAATATTGTTCGATCGTATCCATTGTAACGAGGCAATTGTTGTTTCCAGTGCCTTTCCAATGCAGCTGATGGTGTTCGCCTGGCAGCAAGGATTGTGGACACTCCTTGCAGTGAGATGAACACTGACCACTTCATTGAGGTAAGCTCTTCACTCTGGGTGGGCGATATGGCCCAAAATAAAATCATGATATTTTCACAATAGTGATTGATACTATTGATGAACATTTTCATCCAATAAAAATAAATCCCCTTTCTGTAGTTTAACAATAGCTCAGATTGAGATTCAGCACTGCACTGTCTACTACTATAAAACAATCTTCTGTCATATCTTTACCAAGCAAAAAATGACTGCTTCACTCATGGCTTTCACGTTAGCTTGTTTTGGTAGCCAAAATTTGTCCCGGGATTATTGTGAACGGTACAGTATGGCACAAACTTACGCTCCACCATCACCGTCTCCCCACAATGTTAAGATCTTACACTACATTTTAACTTCGTTTGACATTTTCTGTGTAGGAAATCAAAGCAGTGGGGAATGAACTGGGCATTACTCCGACTATAATTCGAGGCGAGGAGTTGAAACAGAGAGGCTTTGGAGGTAATTTGAGAAATTAGCACTTTTTTGTCTCAATTTGAGGTAAGTTATTGGATATATATAATATTTTCTCTCATGAAAAGTAACCTGACAAGTTGATCAGCTGACAGTTGCTCACAACAGTAACAGCATTACAGAATAGGTGACTGTAGCTTTTAAAAGATTGCTTGTTTAATATCAAGACCTTTCAGCTTCGCTACTTGTTGCTTCTTCAGCGTTAGCACTTTTTAGCTTACTTAGTATTTCATTAGTCATGAAGATTTTGAACAGTCCACTAGTAATCATCTTTTAAGAAACTTTCACAAAAGTGCGTTTCTAAAGTAAACCAGACTTTTTGGAAGGTACAGGTTAATGTGGGAGTTCATATCCTACATTTTCAAGACTGTATGATTTCTTAGTCGTGGTAGAGTTTTCTGGTTAGGCTGTAGTCATTTGTATTTTTATTTTCCACTCAGGTATCTATGGCGTAGGTAAAGCAGCTGAGCATCCTCCTGCTCTTGCTGTGCTTAGCCACACTCCCTCTGGTGCCACTCAGACTATTGCCTGGGTGGGCAAAGGCATTGTCTATGACACAGGTGGTCTCAGCATCAAGGGCAAAGTAGGTACCATATTGTCCAGCCAGCTTTAACTCAGAGACCTGACTCACATTTTAGTGAACTAGTTTGTAAAAATACAAAAATAATCTTGAAAAAAATACTTTTTTTCAGCAAAATACTAGCCACTACTCATTACCCTTGATTTGTTATGGGAGCAGTGTATTGATGTGTGTAATTTATGTCTGCGTTACTTGTAAGGCAGCCAGACACCTGAACTGTTAACTCACAAATGCAGTATAGCATCATCTTCCTTCGTTTTCACTGCAACTCGTGTAATTCTTGTACTTTTTCACAAGCAAGACATACATTTATTAATGTTCTCCCCTCATAGACCACAATGCCAGGCATGAAGAGAGATTGTGGAGGAGCAGCTGCCATTTTAGGAGCTTTTAAAGCCACTGTCAAACAGGTAAAGACTCATTGTTGTGCTGTTATAGTGATTTGGTTTAAAAATGGCATCAAGAACTAAACATGGAGGAAAAATCTCAAATATTTAGTTGTTTCTTTCAGGGGTTTAAGGATAACCTTCACGCAGTGTTCTGCCTGGCTGAGAATGCAGTGGGACCTTCGGCCACCAGGCCAGATGATATCCATACTCTGTACTCTGGAAAGTAAGGCCTGCTCTCAGATTGATACTGTGGTTCTTTTAGTGTTTAACTTTCTTTTTAGTGAGTAACTTTCTCTGTTCCTCTCCAAGTTAGTGCGTCAGTTAACGCACACAAAAGGTTCGCCTATACAAAGTTTTTGGAAATTTGTGTAGTCTTGCACATTAAATAGTGTTAACTACATAACAGGTAGGATTGTAGTGTAGTAACATGGTTTGCATTGAGCAGGACTGATCCAAGAAACAAGTTGCTTCTATTTCAAGTTCAGAATAGAACAAAAATCCATACAGTAGGTTTCCACGATTACAACACACACAGCATTTAAGGCCACTTATTGATCAGCTGGAAAATATTATCTTGTACATAAGGCAATAAGTGAATAGTCAGTCCTTGAAGTTGTTTGAAGCGAGAAAAGGGACCAGCACCAAAACCATCTCTAAACGGAGGATCTTATGATATGCAGTGGTCAGGACCTTTCAAAAGCGGCCCAAAGGAAGACAACTAGTGAACCATTAAGAGTTCTGAGCATCCAAGGTTCACTAATGCATGTGAGGACTGAAGCCTAGCCTGTCTTTTGCACAAATGGCTGAAAAAGTTTATGCTGGCTATAATATAAACTAACAGCGCATCACAACCTGCTGTGTATAGGGGTGTGTAGCTGTAGGCCCATGCTGACCCCTGTACTGCAGTAATTGCCTACAATGGGGAAAAATAAGCGTCAGAACTTGACTATGGGGCAATAGAGGAAGGTGGCCTGGTCCGAATCATATTTTCATTTACATCATGTGAACAGCTGCGTGTGTGTCAGTTATGTCACAAAGAGACTGCACCCAGATGCAGGATGGAAAGAAGGCAAACCAGTGGGGGCCGGGTTCTGCAAGGAAACCTCTCTGCAATGTTCTGCCAGGCAACTTTGTGTCTTGACATTCATGTGAATCTTACTTTGGCATATACCACCTACATCGAAGTTTACCCCTTCATGACAATTGTATTCTCTCATGGCAGCAGCCTCTTTCAGCAAGATAATGTGCTGCGCCACACTGCAAAGTAATGGTTAGAAGAACATGGCCATGAGGTGTTGACTCAAAGTTCCCCAGATCTCAGTCTGATCTGTGGGCCATGCTGGACATGCTAGTCCAAATCGTGGTGGCCCTACTACACAGCCCACAGGACTTAAAGGATCTGCTGTAACTTCTTGATGCAGATACCACGGCACCTTCAGAGGCATTGTTGAGTCCATGCCTCGATTTGTCTTAACTGTTTTGATGACATGAGGAAGACCTACACTATATTAACCAGATGGCTTTAATGTTACAGATTACAGCTGATACAGCGGGTTTGTGTCTGTTTACTTTTACAGGACAGTGGAAATCAACAATACTGATGCCGAAGGGAGGCTGGTGCTGTCTGATGGTGTTGTTTATGCCAACAAGGATCTCTCTGCAGATATTATTTTGGATATGGCAACCCTGACTGGAGCTCAGGTGTGTCGGTTATTAACATTAGACATACAAGCAAGCGTTTAAGTTGCTTCATCTATATGCTTACTGGCAATAACTTGCCACGTATGCAGCGGTTTCCAGATTAAACTAGTGCGTGTTAAATGTACTTTGGTTGTGAGCAAGAGGTGATTGCGGGTTAATGTGGGCAAAGATCATTTGCTTACTGTACAGCTTTTGCTTGCGCATGATCATGTGACTTATCAGCTCATGGGTTTGAGGAACCCCAGCAAATCACATGACACTCAGTCATCCACTTTTTACCACCTATAAAGAAGTCATTTCAGCTAAAAATAAACTGCTGAAAGATTCAGGTTTTTCGTGTCTTGTGTAAAAGCTATGCAGGTAAATGAGTGAACCCAGCACCTTTACTGCAGCAATTGCTGACACATGTGTTCACTTGTGCATGCAGCTTGTAAAATCTTCATAGAAAAACACAGACCAATAAGAGGAGAACAGAGTAGCCGCCATGCTTAATGCTGAGCTGTGATGGATAATTACATCCCAACTCATTTCAAAGCTCCAACATAGTACCTGACCTTACTTATAGTCTTATGGCTGCATGCAGTCAAATTCTCAGTTATATTCGATGTTCTAGTGTAAAGCCTTTCCTGAAGAATAGTGTGTTGCTGCAGCAAAGAGGGGCAAACTCCTGTTTTCAGAAGAAACTAAGGATGAGCGGGCGTCTACAAACTTTTGGACATGTAGTGTACCTACAAGTGACTTTATGGAGTTTTACATTCTTTATGTTTTAGAGTAGTGTTGAGCTATTCATGCTCGGTTGCTAGTTAATAAATAAACCATGCAGTTGAATAATTGATGTGAAGATTCCAGATGACTAGTTAAACTTTACTAGATTTACAAGCTAAACCACAATAATGCTGTTTAGTTTTAAATATGCCATGAAAACGGGCATATTTTTTGCCATGTACAGAACTTTTTGTTTTATTTCCCTTCTTATGTGTGGATTGCTGTAGGGCATCTCCACAGGGAAGTATCATGCCGCCATCATGACCAACAGTGAGGAGTGGGAGGCAGCGTGTGTGAGAGCGGGCCGCAGCAGCGGAGATCTGGCCCATCCTCTGGTCTACTGTCCGGAACTGCATTTTAGCGAGTTCACCTCTGCTGTGGCAGACATGAAGAACTCTGTAGCGGTGAGAAAGAGGGGGGAGGGACAAGGAAGGACAAAGTCTCTGTGATATACTTTTGCATTTGCATTTTCATAGGACTTTACTGTACAAAACTACCTGTGAAACAAGTACATATATCTGAGATGTCTTGTTTGAGCAAAAATGAGATAAATGTCTACAGATAAAACACATATGCACTTTTAATGCAGTTCAATACACTGCTTTTTGCGGAGTTTAAAATACTGTAAATTGTTTTTTGCCTAAATATATTAATCACAAAGAAATGTCCCTGCAAAAGAGATTTTGACATGCATACACACTCTGAACAGCCACAACACAACTTTTGACTGGTAAAGTGAATAACTGATCATCTTGTTAAAATGGCACCTCTCGAGGGCGTGGCCTGAATAAAGCAGCACATGAATAGTCAGTTATTGACATTGGAAGCAGGAAAAATGTGAGTGTGAGGATCTGAGCATCTTTGAAAAGGAGAGTTTACCTGAACATTGTTGCAGATAAAGTTCACCCTGTCATGGCATTGCTAGACCCTACACATGCTGCCACACTGCCAATGCTCAGGAATGGTTTGTGGAACATGAACATTCAAAATGTTCGAAGTTAGCCTCCAAATTCTCCAGATCTTAATGTAATTAAACATCTGTGGGTTGAGCTGGACAAACTAGTCTGATCCATGGCCATCCCCACCTCACGTTCTGCAGGATCAGGTGCTAAAAACTTTGTACAGATATTAAAAGCACAACTTCAGAGGTCTTGTGGAGTCCATGGGGCTGCGATCCTGACACCATATTTTAACAGTGATCATACAAGCGATGATCATACAAGCTCATATCACATGGGTCAATTTTGGCAACTTACCCACTTGAGTTTCACGAACCTTTCAGTCGATCATGTTAAAATGTAGTATTGAAAGGGTATTTGATTGTTGTATTTGATTTGAGTGTTGATTGTTAAGCTGAAACAGTAGCAATAATGTGCGTAATATTCGAATGAATATTCTTGACCTTTCAGTGCGATGGTCTTATAATTGACACAGCTTAAGTCAGAGCATGCATTTAATATACAATACATAGTTCATCACAATTTATGGGGATGTGTAAGGAATTTTGATGGATTGACTCTCACATGAATATCAGTTTGTGCTCTTTTATAACTTTGCATTTTGCAGGACCGTGAGAATGCTCAGAGCTCCTGTGCCGGATTGTTCATTGGCTCCCATTTGGGCTTTGACTGGCCTGGTGTGTGGGTGCATGTGGACATTGCTTCACCTGTGCATGCTGTGAGTAGAGCAGATGTTGTATTTGCGCCACAATATGATACATTTTGTTTCTTTCTGTTCCCTTTTCAAATGCATTCATGTTGCTTTCATTTTTTGGTTCAAAGCTCACTTGCCAAACTGAGGTCACAGCCTCTTGTGATAGCAAAATTAAAGGGGAATTCCATAGAGTCCCCAAACACAAACATTTCCATCAGTTCCTGGAGACCCCCCTGGCTCTTTTGTTTTGCATACTCGGCTGAACACAGAAATGTTTGCTAATGATTGATTGGATCAGATTTGGTGGGAGAAAATAAGTCTGTTTGTTATCTCACTACCATATACACACAGTACAAAGACTAATATGTGCAGTGAAAGGGGGCCTCTATGACCTTGGTTGAGAAATCACTGGCCTGTTGAGCAGGTGTTGCCTGAACTTTATTTGTATAAGCTACAGTACTGTATATTTAAAATGAAGTGGTCTTGGTTTTGGAAGATTTGTTCATCATTAAGTAAATAAGGATTTCTTATCTTTCCTTTGATGTGTACAGGGTGAGCGTGCTACAGGTTTCGGAGTGGGTCTGCTCTTGGCGCTGTTTGGTCAAGCATCTGAAGACCCAATGCTCAACATGGTATCTCCACTGAGCATCACTGCAGCCAACCCTTCCTCTGGGGATCAAATGGAGAGGGACAGCAAAAGGAGAAGACTGGTCTAATGAGCTACTTGTTAGACTTCTGTGTAGTTTCTTTATCCTGAAAGCAGTACAAAATCAGTTGTCGTTGACTCTCTACCCCACTGTCTTGTTTACAAGTTTAAGAATACACTTTGTAAAAATACACTCCTCTTTCATGCACTGAGCTTTTCCAAACTGCTATTTACGTTCAGCTCTTCCCTCAGCAAAGTATCGAACATGTCATACCATTTTGAATAAAAGTGCAAAGTGAGTGTTTTAAAGATGAAAATGTCAGAATGCATTGCTGAAAAGGGAAGTTAAGCTCTCCTTCATTGCTAATCGTGATCAAAAACGACTTTGTTGCGTCACAGTATATCCAATTGGAAACAGACAACTGAATAGATAATTTCTTGAGTGTTCTTAATTATCTCAAATTTTATTCTGGATGGTATTAGCAATGCAGTGACTGTCAGTTTATAATGTATGTACTCTTTATATGGATAGTTCTGTTCATTTTGATGCCAATATTGTAAGTGTGGCAAATGGGGAATACTGACAACAGTGAAGCTGGATCTTTTGAAGTAAAGAATGAAAGAATACGGATGTCTTGGATTGTTTTATTACTAGATAAAAGCCAGTTCATCTGTTTAAATGTTCATCTGGAACTAATAATGCATTTTTTTTTTAAATGAACCACAAGTTTATAACAAGAGATGAGTAACTAATGACTTTTAACCCTAATGTTTACCAACTTACTTACTTTATGTTGATTTGACCACACCAATTAAAACCTCCAGAAAATTAAAATGGCCATCTAAGTTTATGCCAGGTACTTTGATTCTTTAATAACTTTCAAAATAGTGCTTTAAATGCAACATGTAATACCACCCCATGGTGGGAAATTAAATGTTTTCCCTCCCTCACGTCATGTGAACAGTGTGATTGTTCAGTTATGGCTCTAAAGCAGAGGGAACTTCCTGAAGTTTATAACCTTGCATTTTACTGTGCAATACAATCCAAAACGTTTGTGTAAAATGTAAATACTTTGAATACTAATTTTATATGAAGCTAATGTCATTTAGTTGACCCCAAATATAATAGGAGGGTTAAGACTATGGTAACAATTTAAAATACATATGACAAAAGTATTGGGATGCCTGCTCATTACACCAACAAGTACTGGATACATAGACTTGCAGTTGGTCCCCCTTTATAACAGCTTCCACTCTTCTTGGAAGGCTTTCCTCGAGAGTTTAATTTTGTAGAGCACTTAGTTCAAAGTTCAGACATTGATGTTGGACGAGAAGGCCTGACTCACAATCTCTGTCCCAGTTCATCCCAAATGTGTTGGATGGGGTTGAGGTCAGGGCTCTTTGCGGCCCAATGCTCTCATAGTGTACACATAGTTAGGGCTTGAGGTTCAGCATAATTGCTCTTCACTGGAAGTAAGGGCTCTAGCCTAAACCCTGAAAGTAGGTGCACTCCAATACTTTTGTTCGTATAGTGTACACAAAGTTATGGGTTTGAAGGTTCAGCATTAGGGGACACAAGAACTTCAGTGGTGCCACTCGCAGTCCTACGATGCAAACTCATGATGTTCTGATGATAGGGGCGGTTGGAGGCCTAGTGGTTAGGGAGCAATCTTACTGAAAACGTGTACCAATGCTTTTGTTCATATAGTCCATATTAAGTTAGGGTTTGAGCTGCCGTGGAGAAAACTATGAGAATTAAAGCAACTATGGTTGGTGTTGACCAATCAGCCCATAGTTTGGCTAGAAGCCACGCCCCAGACTATATAAGCGTTATCAGCCGGTGTAGGAGTCATATGACCCTCAGGATGGGCAGCGTGTTGTTTTTGTGTGTGTTTACACTGTCCGGTGTTTTTGCTGGACAATATTTTAACGAGGATCAGCCGTGCTTCAGACCTCTGCAGTGGAGACGCCAGCTGGGGGTCAAGTATGACATTTTTTTATTTTATTTTGAAGAAGAGAAAGAAACGAAGAAAAAGAGTCTTCCCGTAGTAACTATAAAAACGCCAATAACAACCGTTGTGGACTGTCCGGTGCTTCTTAACTGATCTGATATTTAATCTGTGTATTTTGTGTTATTGGTGTATTTAAAATGGTTCAGAAACCGGAGTGAACGTCCTTTTGAGTAGATACTTCTTTTTCCTTACGACTTCCTCGAGTTACCGGGTCGTACGTAGTCTACGCAAAAAACTAATTTTTGCATTTTTTTCTGTAAATTTTTCTGATACTTGAAACTTTTTCTAGATTCATTCATATGATTTTCTCTAGCTAGCTTTTAGCTGCTCGGATAAATAAACTTTAGAATTCAGTAAGAATAACGTGTTCAGTCGAATGATAGGCTCCAATAATATATGTGTATTGTGTATATACTACATGGCCAAAAGTATTGGGACGCCTGTCCATTACACCAACAGGGACTTTAACCGCATTGCATACATAAACTTCTCTGAAGATGTTGGAGTTTTTGTGGGCATCTGTGCCTATTCATTCTGGAGAGTGTTTATGAGGTCAGACACTGATGTTGGACGAGGAGATCTGGCTTACAATCTCTGTTCCAGTTCATCCCAAAGGTCTGGGATCCCAGGGCTCTGGGCAGGCCAGTCTAGTTCTTCTGGCCATGTCTTCACGGAGCTTGCTTTGTGCACTATTGCAGAGTCATGCTGGAATAGAAAAGGTTCTTCCCCAAAATGTATCCACAACGTTGGAAGCGTGGCTTGTATGCTTGATTTTATACTCCTGTGGCAATGAGTATGATTGAAACACCTTATTAAGAGGTGTGTCCCAATACTTTTGTCCATGTAGTGTGTATATTCATGGACATATAGATATCACACAATGCCAGTCAAAAGATTGTGGCACACTGAGATTTATCTACATTTGCCTGTTACTCACTGTAAATGTAGAAGACTAAAATACATTCAGTATTCTTTGCTAACAAATACATTTACAGCATGTTCATAATTTTAGTACCATTATTAGACAGTCATTTTTTATTCATTAAGTTCCTTTCAGGGTCATATAAACATCTGGAATTTCTTCATTTTTGTTATTTCCAGTTCAGTTATTTTCTTCTCTTTGGTTTTGAAACTTTTTTCAAATCACTTCAATCACTTCTCATTTTTCATGTTTGGCTCCATTGTGGCCCAGTGTTTTGGAGGCATCTCATGTCATGGCAATTCGGCGTTTGAAATCATTGCGAGAAAAGCACCTCATGTTGGTGGAAAGGTAGCAGAATTCCGCAAAAATCTTCGTAGATTGAAGTTGATGAGTTTCTCAACCGCATGGTGGTGTAGCCGGGATTTGCCTACTGTTTGCCGGCTCTTGCCGTGCTATGAATAGCCTGTGCATGTCTGTGTTTGGAAAGTTTGCCCACTGAGGCCACATGTTGTTTGCTGTGTGAATGTCTTTGGATTGGAGGTTCAGTGAGGCCTGTCAGCTCTACAGCCAGATTTCAGTAAATTCTACATTGAAATCACTCCATTACTTATTTGTTTGTACTGGCCTGGAAGACATGAATTGTTTAGTTTGTATTTGTGGTTCACTGTTGTTGTTTTTTTTCTCCTCTCAGGACAGTACCACGCCCTCATGAATATCTAAATATTGCTGCGCTGCCCAAAGCCTGGGACTGGAGAAACATCAACGGTACCAACTTTGTCAGCACTACCCGCAATCAGCACATTCCCCAGTACTGCGGATCTTGTTGGGCTCATGGCAGCACGAGTGCACTTGCAGGTACAGGCCACAAACACTTTATCAGAAATAAAGGGAATTTAGCAGTAGTGGTGAAAGGAGCCAGGTATTGAAGTGTACAGTGCAAATATAGGCATTTGTGGGCAGCTATTGGCCTGGTGGTTAGGCGGTGTGGATCCCAGGCAGTGGCACTATTGAGGTACGTTTAAGCGAGGTATGTTTAAGCAAGGTACCCTTCCCACACACTGCTCCCTGGGTGTTATTTAGGCTATTTAACACCATGTGCTGTGGTGTGTTCTCACATTTGTATATTGAGCCACTTTCATTTATTCACCAAACCCACCAGTGAACCTTCTTAGTGTCTAAATGCCATGATCATGGTATGATCACTATTGCAGAGTCATGCTGGAATAGAAAAGGTTCTTTCCCAAACTGTGCCCACAAAATTGGAAGCATGGTGTTGTATGCTTGATTTTATACATCTGTGGTAATGGGTATAATTGAAACGCCTTATTTTAAACTATTGTTCATGTAGTGTGTATATACATATATAGATATCCCACAATACCAGTCAAAAGTTTGGGGCACATGGTAAATGGTAGGGCTGTAACGGTACATGTATTGGTACCAAACCATCACGGTACTTGGGTCATGATTTGGTACATGATGTCTTTCGGAGAATACATGGTATGATGGAGAAGACGTGATTGAAGTAATACGGAATCACAGAAGGACCAAAAAGCGCAAGTAAATCAGATACTTGAGTCATAGAGTGGTGCAATAGTGCCACCTACTGGCGTAACACTTCTGCTGCCTTACACATACATGACAATATAAGCAAAAGTGTGTGTTTACTGGTTAATATACTGCTGTTTATTTCAAATAAACGAAACATACCAAGTCACATTCTTTAGAACTTTTTGTTGCTTAACTCCAAAACCCCCGAACCGTGACATCTGTGTACCGTTACACCCCTAGTAAATGGTAATCAATTAAAAAAAATTATTTGGGTAAAATTGTATCTTAGAACCCTCTGCATGTACCCCTCCAACATGAATATGATTATAAGTTTAAGACCTGGACCATATGTCTTGGGTATCTGGTTCTAATGTTTTCAAATGTCTGGTTCCTATAACCACTACTGTGAGCAACCCTTACTTTAAATGATTTATTTGTGCAAAAAATGTTTTATTTGTGCAAAAAATCTGTTTTTTTTTCTCTGTAAGCCAGCTTTCAGCAGACTCTCCATATATATATTCTCATCAGTCTATATGCGTGGATCTCAGGGTTTGTGGTACAGAAATAACAATGGGTTTACTGTGTGCTTCTGAGATGTTTTGAATGGTATTCAGTGCGCTTACTCATTCAGCACCTGACTCGCACTTGACTTCGGGGAAGTCCTATCTCATAGGACATGAACAAGCATGCTCTGAAAAATTCTGATCTACTTCCTGCTGTTTAGGCTTCATTTGGTTCCTCATAATGTAAAGGCACAGAACAAGATACCTTCTGTGTTTTGATTTCCTCTGACTCAAGTTACAGATCTTATATCTTTATATTTATTACAGACCGCATTAACATCAAGCGGAAAGGAGCCTGGCCATCTGCGTATCTCTCTGTCCAGCATGTTATTGACTGTGGGGATGCTGGAACCTGCCACGGGGGTGATCACTCAGGAGTGTGGCAGTACGCAAACACCCACGGGATCCCTGACGAAACCTGCAACAACTACCAGGCCATAGACCAGAGTAAGACCAACTAAGAAGCACAGGTCAAATATCAGTTTTCATAGGTCATGTCCATAAATGTGCTCAGGCAGTCAGCTGAAATCAGAGCACTGAGTGTTTGAGGAATGTCTCAAGATGCACAAACTGACATTTAAACCTGGTGTAAAACCTTTACTTCTTCTTTCTTTGTCTGTGACTTCTTGTTTAGAGTGCAAGCCCTTTAATCAGTGTGGTACATGCACTACATTCGGCCAGTGCAACATTGTGAAGAACTTCACTCTGTGGAAAGTAGGAGATTACGGGTCTGTCACTGGCCTGGAGAAGATGAAGGCTGAGATCTACACTGGAGGACCCATTAGGTACACACAAAATTATAAATGGTCATCTGTTTGAACTTGCATACAGAACAAGCTTGGATATTTAAAGCCGATTTTGATATCAGAGCAGGTGGTACAGAAAACCCCTGACATTTGCGGGGGTTATGTTCCAAAGGCACCTGCGAATTAAAAAAAATGCCTATTTTTGTAGTGTAAACCCTAAATAAGCCTAATTGGGGGAATATTTTGGCTAAACCCGTATCCACACTGTACTGAGTACACTAAACTACTACAGAATGTAAATACTGATGTTACGCCTGTATAGACTGTACTGTAAGTCATGCATGGGCATTTTCTTTGGTATATGCCGTCGTTTTCTTTGGTATAAGGAAATGTTGATGTTTGCATATGCAAATTCAAGGCATTGGACGCTTGTGAGACAGTGTCTCTTGCCTCTTACGTTTAGAATATTTCATGTGTCCAGTTCATCTTTTAATACTTCTTGTATTTGTTGTCTCTTTGAAACAAGATGCATTTACACCAAAAATGTTTGTTTATAGTAGGATTAATTTTGTAACTGAGTCTGTATTACCCATTTCTGCTTAAGCTGTGGGATCATGGCTACAGATAAGCTGGATGCGTACACTGGAGGTCTGTACTCTGAGTATCAGGAAGATCCATACATTAACCACATAGTGTCTGTGGCTGGTTGGGGCGTTGAGAATGGAGTGGAGTACTGGATTGTGCGCAACTCCTGGGGAGAGCCATGGGTAAGCCAAATCTGAAGCAGTTATTTTGTACTTTGGGCACTTTAGACACAAGTAGGTGTGTTACAATGGTGATGGTGGTGGTGGTGGGTGGGTTTTATGCCAATACTTGTTCATTTTAAATAGTAAGTACATATCTGTCTTTACATATACACTATGTATAGACAAACACCGCAAACTGTGCATGATTGCTGTGATGGTCACTATTGCTGTGAAGGTCAATGTACTGAATGGCTATGGACTAGAGTGCAGGACAGATGCTGAAGCTTTGATAGGAGTGTCTGGTGTTTAGTGTGTGTTCTCTCTGTCATGCTCAGGGTGAGAAGGGATGGCTGCGAATCGTCACCAGCGCTTATAAAGGTGGCAGCGGGAGCCACTATAACCTGGCTCTGGAAGAAGACTGCATGTACGGGGATCCGATCCTCCCACCGGGCTACAAGTAAACGCTGCAAATCTGAATCCGACTCTGGCTCCAGCACCGTGTTCAGCTGGGCAGAGTCTAAATTTAGCTTAGTGCTGCACTCAACGGCACTTTTTGGTTTTTTCAATCAGGGAACGCCACCAGAACAACTGCTGCTGAAACCAAAGAGCTCAGTTTTTAATTTTTTTTTATATCTCAGAACACATCTGTCTGAATCAGACCCACAGCCAGTTTGCTATTTGCTAATTCTTGTCTTTGTGAACTTGATCTTTGTATTTGCTTTAGAAATGGTCTCTCTCTACTGTCAGCCAGTCTGGGAATCCCATTTTATTTGAATGTGCTTTTTTTAAAAAAGGGAATAATGTTCTGATGCCTTCACAGCAGTGGGTGTGAGTGGATCGAGAAGGGATTTGAGTGTAAACATATGAGCTGAGGTTAACAGTCAATAGCCAAGTTTCCATCCAGTTTTTGCGGCGTTTTATTATCGACAAACAGAATATGCGTTTAAAAAAATGTGCGAAATTTGCCTCTCCAGCCTCTCCAGTCTCCAGCCTGTTTCCATCCAACCCCTCCCCCCCAAAACGAACTGATAAATTTTGGTGTATCGCAAAAAACATCTGCCCTTGAGCCGTTTCCATTCATATTTTTGTGTTTGTCGCAAATTATCTACCTTTTGTTTTCCACGTGACACCCCCCTCCGCTAAACAAAGAAAAAAAATGGAGAGATTATTTACAGTTTTTTTTATTTGCCAGCTTACTGTTATTTCAGTTTCACAAATAATTAGAAATGTACAAAATATCCGAAGACGACAGCAGAATGAAGCTTGTCTGATAGCCCTAGAGCTTTTATTATCAGAAATTATTTTTACAGCCCGGCCTTAAGGAGTGGAAGATAAACATATACGTATTTATACAAATAAATGATACTAACAAAAATGAGGATATTTAAAAAATATAATAATGGGGTATCTTTAAAATATAATAATAAACGTAAATCCAATGTGTCCTTGCAGCTTTATTTACAAGTATATTTTTCTGTGCTGCCCGCGGACCGGTGCCGGAATGACACGGCCGACATTTGAGATGGTGTGTGGATTCATCAGTCCTGATGTTGCACCCATCACAGGTTGCCACGACCACCGGTTCCAACCCGAAAGTGGAGTGTATCATGTGACGCTTTTATTTGCGTTAAAGCCCTTTTTTCTGACAAAGTGTTTCCAATGTAGTTTTTGCGACATCTGCAGTATCGATATAGAATTTATGCGCTGAAGTTAAACGGAAACATATTATGTCGACATTTATCGATAATTAGCATTTCCATAAGCTATATCGGTAAAAAAATTGAAGCACTAAATATTTTTTCGCAAAATCACCTTGGATGGAAACCTGGCTAGTGACGCAAAGAACTGCAATGAAACACTGCACTGCCTTCTGACAATGTCAGTTTTATCCGTTTTCTGCTGTTTTAAATAAACAGTTGGATGTCCTTGAGTGTGTCTTGCTGTTATTTCAAAAAAGCCAAGCAAATATTATACTTTCCATGTGCTGGGTTGTAAAGAGAGTACTTTCACTGTCAGGTAGTCATCTTTGCGCTCCAAAAACTGACACAACTCGATGTTGATACTTCAGGATGGGTCTGTTTGAAGAATATCTAAATCTCAATCTATTGTGATGTTTTGGCACAGTATTACACTTACACAGCATTACCAAGTACTAAGACTCTGCACGCACACATGTTGGTGAGTGTGCATGCATATTTTAATGTGATTTTATGATTTTCTTGCCATGTTTTCAATTCAGAGATGGGGCTAGGAGACTTTGACCTTCTCCCAGAAGTACAGTTAACAAATCATTAATTTCAGTGTATAATGAGGATGTACTCGTTAATTAGTACAAATGAACAAGAACATTAATGGATTAAAACGAACACCCAGTCTTTTATTGATAACACAAGATTGAAACAGTTGTGCCAAGGTTTAGTTGTGCTCGAGAGGTTGCCTTGACTTCAGTTGGCCACCAGATGTCGCTGTTCTTAGTGAAAGT
>JBBPDB010123317.1:0-17524 GCA_037974465.1 Brachypetersius altus
TCAGTGTGTGTTTAACTCTAACAGCTTTAAAGTCAGTGTGTTTAACTCTAACAGCTTTAAAGTCAGTGTGTGTTTAATTCTAACAGCTTTGTTTAACTCTAATAAGTTTAAAGTCAGTGTGTATTTAACTCAAACAGCTTTGATTAACTCTAATAGGTTTAAAATCAGTGTGTGTTTAACTCTAACAGCTTTAAAGTCAGTGTGTGTTTAACTCTAACAGCTTCAAAGTCAGTGTGTGTTTAACTCTAACAGCTTTAAAATTAGTGTGTGTTTAACTCTAACAGATTTAAAGTCAGTGTGTGTTTAACAGCTTTAAAGTCAGTGTGTGTTTAACTTTTAGACAAGCTCTCCTGTAATTTCTTTAAGTTCTTCAGGAAGAGTTCTCCAGGCTTCTTGAATGACATTCCAAAGTTGTTCTCTGGTCGTTGTCCGGTTCTCTGTTTAAATGGTCTACTCTGCTTCAGTAATGATCTGGGCTTTGTGGGCCGGTCCATGACTGATAGACTTCCATCGTGATTTCTTCCTATTTTGACTGTATTGGTTGTGTTTGGGATGGTTGTTTTCATGCTGTAAAATGAAATTGTTTCCAGTCAGATGCTTACAAGATGCTATTGCGGGGGGCTCAAGACTTTTGCACAGCACTGTGTGTGCTCACACCTCAAATTTCCAGATGAAAACGTCCACTTGATTTAAGGATCTGCGGTTAGGGGACACCTCTAACAGCCCAGGAGGTAAAACGAGCTATTGGGGGCTGTCCATTTCTGCACACTCCTATTTCTGCTCATACAGGAGTGACCCCGTCCCCCGTCCCCTGTTCAAAAGTGGACCATCCCTTCTTGAGTCCTTGGACGGTGGACACAGGGAGGACACACACAGCGTCCCCGCGGAGTAACTGACCCAGTCCCTCAGTTCTGTACATTTTATATATTATATATAATGTACATCAGCAAGACACTCCCATATTTGCTGCCAACACACACACATATACACACACATGCAAATAAACACACACACACAGTCTCACACACACACACACACACACACACACACACACACACACACACACACAGACACACATATTTCTATGTCTAGTCCATCCTAACCAACACACACAGACCACAGCCACACACTGCAGTGCATCGCGTGGCTGGCCACGTGTGTGTGTCTGTGTGTGTGTGTGTGTGGCAGTAAGTGATAGTACAGAGTGTTCCCCTCCTCCTGTGTGCTAGATGCCTGTCCCCCCTCTTCCTGCCTGTGGCACTCAAACAAGAGCCTCTAAGTGGTTGCACACAAATACACACACACACACACACACACACATATGGCCAAAAGTAAATTAGACTGCTCAAAATGTAGTGTTACCCAACGTTGGTCATGCCATGTATGGTTCTAGC
This sequence comes from Brachypetersius altus, assembly GCA_037974465.1. Taxonomy (NCBI): domain Eukaryota; kingdom Metazoa; phylum Chordata; class Actinopteri; order Characiformes; family Alestidae; genus Brachypetersius; species Brachypetersius altus. The sequence goes on from JBBPDB010123317.1 coordinate 1,395, forward strand.
TAAGTACAGTTCCTAAGTTCTAACCCTAAGAAGTGGCAGCAGAGGAACCTCGACAGGCCTGAAGGTTTTAGGCTCTTTTTCGACAAACATTTTTACTGAGATTCTCTACACCCAATATTCTTTACTAACAAATAATAATGATAATGTGGATCTCCAGACCAGTGTTTGATATTTAAGGAGCTATTAAGTGCTGAAACAGTAACGAGTGCATTTAAGGTTAAAGGACCTTTGAATCATGACTCTTTGAATTGGACTCTGTATCACCAACAACCAGTTAATAGGAGTCAGACCTGCACTGTTACTGATTCTCTCATCTTAGAAAGGAAACTGGCTTTATTTCACACATTTACATTTATAGCTGTTCAAACAACTACTTTCCAGTTAAACAAGAACAAAAATGTGCTTCATGAAATGAATGCATGTGGTAAAAACCTATGATGTGTAAAAGCTTTTGGCTGGTGGTGTTTATCATGTTTTGTTAATATTTTAATATTGTTAAATGCCTCTACTCACTGTCTTGAGGCTGTTGTGATCTAACTTGTGTGTTTATGAGAATAAGGAATTGAAATGTGTGACTACATTCAGGTGTTCGTGCTTTAAAAAAGTAAAAGGTCAAGGACGTGTCGCAGAACTGCGGAGCTCAGTTAAAGCCGCTATATCCTCCTGAGAACCGAAGAAAAAAAGTCTCTTACAACTGTCTATTTGGGCCTAAAAAGCACCTTACAATTTCTTTGAATATATTTTTCATTTTCATTTCCCAGCATGTCCACAACAGGACAATTGCGGTGTGAAAATAGAACTGAATTTCGAAAATAAAAAATGTGAAGTTAACCCAGGAATCAATTTGATCAAAACATTAAAATTCTGTATCTCTCTTCTGTTGCTTGTTGCTTGCAAGGACAACAAATCATGTATTTTAGATCAACAGTGAATTATAAGTTCTAGAACATCCTCTGCATATTTAGTCCTGGTTTTATTTTTGGTTAAAATCTTTCATTTGGTGCTCCTCATGTGTGTCTTGCCATTGCAACAAGGGGTCCTTGTTCCCAGCATGCAAACCCATCACATGACCCATCACTGGAAAGCCCAGGATCTCCTCTACAGAACACTTTAGGGCTTGATGGGGTCCCTCCAAATACTTAAGGAAGATACAGGTGAACTGAATCAGATCTGAGAGGGTTGAGTGTTTAGACTGATGAGGCTGTTAAATAGTGCTGAGTGGGGTAGAAAACAGGGAGCGTTATTCGTCGCCCTCACTTGCTTAAATCAGTTCTAATCGCCGCCACATTTCACACAGTGACAGAGACAAACTGCGGCTTTTTTATCTACAAGTGGTTTCTCTGGTCCCTTGGATGATTGAACTATTAAAGGGAAATTATAGAGCGCGAGAGCAGAGCTGAGGACGGATCAGACGCCTTTTCCTTTTTTGCATTTCATTAATTATGAATAATTCCTGACTGGCTGCGTGTTTCACCCTCTGAATGCTCATAATCCCCAGATTTCTGCTCCAACGTGTCTATTTTAGCTTCACAGATAGGAATGGTGACCTGAAATGATGCCGCCCATCCTTGATATTGGACAGCCTTGTCCTTGAAATTCATACTGAAATGAATTACATGCAACATTTGAATATTAACAGATTGCTTGAACCTAGTGGCCCATTTCATTTAATTTCATTTCAGGTCCAGGATCATTACTTTACTGTAGAACGCAAAAAAATTACAATATTTCAGGCGCCTAAGTCCAAACATTCTTTGGATAATGATAATTATAAACGTTTTTATTTTTAATGAAACTAAAAACAAAAAGATAAAATTCATATTTGCTATAACTTTCGCACAGGTCTAACATTTCTTGAGCCACTCCTGTCAAACTGTTTAATCTTTGTCACACTGAGGAGATTCAATTACAGAAATGTGAACAAATGCTTTACTGACAGGCTGCAAAGTGTCTAAAGATACAAGTAGCCTAGATAAAGGAGCTCCACCCACTCAGCATTCAGCACCACCAGTATACTGATCAGGACCACCTTAGAAACACAAGATTGTCTTGGTTTTTGGAAGCAAATAATGAAGAAATGAAATGTAGGGTGGCATATATATATAAACAGCTCCAGAAAACAATCAGTTCCCGCTGCAAAAATGTTCAGTTTCTCAGGTTTTATCTTTTCTAGCTGCAAGTATTGAACTGAACAGCTTTGCCTTCGTTTTTTAATAACTGCTGAGAAATGATGCAGTGTTTACAGAACCTGAATAATTCAAAGAAAACAAATCTCTCTTTCTGTCTTAAACAAAATGGCAATAATGAGCTTTGAGGAACTTCTAGTAGTGTTTCACCATCCAACTGGCCTCAGTGTGAGAGGAGAGTGTCGATTACAGCAGTGTTTTATACTTTTCCTCATTAAATAAGATGTGATTCAGCTGATCACTATCAGTCCCTCATAAAGCAGAATGAGGAGCTTGTGTAATAATTTAACAGACACAGGACTGGAATGGGTTCACACTTATAGAGACGCTGAACTCTAGTGCTCTCTTATTTTTTCCCAGAGCTGTATACAGTTAGTCTTTCATATTGAGTAGATTAAGTGTAAGTCTACAGTAGTTTAGCCCCGCCCATTGAGTCTACAGTAGTTAGTTTACAGTCATGTAGCCCCGGCCATTGAGTGTACAGTAGTTTAGCCCCACTTCATTGAGTCTACCGTGGTTTAGCCCCACCCATTGCTTCTACAGTTGTTAAGCCCCACCCATTGAGTCTACAGTAGATTAGCCCCACCCCATTGAGACTACAGTGGCTTAGCCCCGCCCATTGAGTCTACAGTCATGTAGTCCCACCCATTCAGTCTACAGTAGTTTAGCCCACCCCATTCTGTCTACCGTAGTTTAGCCCCGCCCCATTGAGTCTTCAGTAGTTTTGCCCCACCCATTGAGTCTTCAGTAGTTTTGCCCCACCCATTGAGTCTACAGTAGTTGAGCCCCACCCCATTGAGTCTACAGGAGTTTAGTCTCATCCCATTGAGTCTACAGTAGTTTAGCCCCACCCCAATTAGTCTACAGTAGTTTAGGCCCACCCCATTCAGTCCACAGTAGTTCAGCCCAACCCCATTGAGTCTACAGTAGTTAAGCCCCACCCATTGAGTTTACAGTCATGTTGCCCCGTCCATTCAGTCTACAGTAGTTTAGCCCCAACCAATTGAGTCTACAGTAGTTTAGCCCCACCCCAATGAGTCTACAGTAGTTTAGCCCCAATCATGAGTTTACAGTCATGTAGCCCCGCCCATTCAGTCTACAGTAGTTTAGCCCCACCCCATTCAGTCTACAGTAGTTTAGCCCCACGCCATTCAGTCTACAGTAGTTTAGCCCCACCCCATTCAGTCTACAGTAGTTTAGCCCCACCCCATTCAGTCTACAGTAGTTTAGCCCCACCCATTATGTCTACTGTCATGTAGCCCCGTCCATTATGTCTACAGTAGTTTAGCCCCAGCCCTTCAATCTGCGGTAGTTTAGCCCCGTCCATTCAGTCTACAGTAGTTTAGCCCCACCCCATTGAGTCTATAGTCATTTAGCCCCTTCCCATTCAGTCTGCAGTAGTTTAGCTCCACCCCATTGAGTCTACAGTAGTTTAGCTCTGTCCATTGAGTCTACAGTCATGTGGCCCCATGCATTCATTCTATAATAGTTTAGCTCCGTCCATTGAGTCTACAGTCATGTAGCCTCATCCATTCAGTCTTCAGGAATTCACCTCCACCCAAATGAGGACTTGGCCAATCACAATCACTAATCTGTGATTTCTGAGTCCTCTCCTTTGTGGAAACCCTTGCAGGAGCTTTGACAGTTTTCAACAAAGAGAAAAAAAAGAAACAGTGAATTCAGCAAACGTGAACGTTTCTAATCTAGACTCAAAGTTCTCCAAACAGGGTCTCAAGGGGGCGATCTTGGCTGGAAGATTAATTACAGCAGCAGGAGGAGCAGCAGGCAGACCGTGACTCAGCACTCGGACCGTCCGAGTATTTTTAGCAGTTTATTTGAGAATAGGACTCTAATAAACACTCTGGGCTCAAAGGCTTCATCCAGACCATCCGTTCTGGATTTGGGGGGATTTGTGGATATTGGAGAACTTTGGGACACCCAGGAAGTCTAGAGAAGTTTGTTTAACCAAATAATTATATTATAACATAATTACATTAATATTTACCTTATACAGCGGGGCACAGGTTACGGCAGCCTGGACATACAATGTTCTGAGTTTACGACACTCATTCAAAATATTTGTAAAAATTGATCCGTGTTTCGACTTTCACTGTTAGCCTCATACTTACGGACGAGTCTGGTTGCGTGCGGTGGAAGAATACACAGTAACACAGCGTGTGAGCGAGGGAGTCGGCGGCCCCAGTACCGACAGCGAACAAGTCCAGTATAGTCATGTCCGACTCCTTTTTCTGTGGACTAGTTGTGTTTTTATGACTTTACACCTGTGTTAGGATCCGTAAGTGACTGTTGGTGTGTTTTCACTAACACCAAAATTCCGGTTATGTCACTGTAGCTGGGACAGACCACCCTACCCACCCAGACAGAGGGAGGACAGATATACTGAGGGATGGGGAGAGGGAGGACACCCAACCCACCTGGAGAGAGAGAGGACAGTTATACTAAGCGATGGGGAGAGGGAGGACCACCCAACCCACCCGGAGAGAGAGAGGACAGTTATATTGAGTGATGGGGAGAGGGAGGACCACCCAACCCACCCGGAGAGAGAGAGGACAGTTATACTGAGTGATGGGGAGAGGGAGGACCACCCAACCCACCCAGAGAGAGAGAGGACAGTTATACTGAGTGATGGGGAGAGGGAGGACCACCTGTCTGGTCTGGGGCTATTGGTCAGTTCTGTAGGGCGTCTAAACGAGCAGCAGCTTGGGTCTGCCAGGCCTGGTCATGACAGATGCAACCAGAACCATTTGATTGAAAAACTTTCTGTGAGGTGCTTTTAAAGGCAGGCGTCTGGTTCCATTCACCTCCACTGTGAACATTTCTGACTGTGAGTTTCTCCAGAGTGTCTCATGTTTCTCTAAACATCCGTTGAGGAACGCGAGATCCTGGGGAGGTTTTCCTTACAATAAACACACAGTTCAGTCAGACATTTGAAAAAGACATGGAAGTCATAACCCTCTCTCTATGTCTCTCTGTCTCTCTGTCTCTTTCTCTATGTCTCTCTCTCTGTCTCTCTCTGTCTGTTTCTTTCTGTCTTTCTTTCTCCACCCTTCTCTATTTTCTCCCCCTCTCTCCCCCTTCTTTTCTATTCCCTTTCTTTCTTTCTTTCTTTCTTTCTTTCTTTCTTTCTTTCTTTCTTTCTCTTTCCTCCTGTATTCTCTCTGTCTCTCTCTCTCATCTTCTTCTACTTGTGATGTGTAATGTGTGTATCATGTTTCATCGTGTGAGATCACATATCACTCATACGCAGCATGTGTAAAAACAGGCCAGTGCACTCTGTGTATGTGTGTGTGTGTGTGTGTGTGTGTGTGTGTAATCCTGTGAGTGTGTGTATATATGTGCGAGTGTGTGTGTTTTGATATGTTAATATTTTATGACATCATCAGGTTACCCATGAACACTCACCTCCTGCCCTCGAATGGAAATAAAACTACAGACAGCAAGTCACTCTTAATCACTCACACACACACACACACACACACACACACACACCACACACACACACACACACAACACTCAACATATCCCAACCCAGCACAGCCTGCTTTAACCCAGGTCCTAACGCATCACAGTCCAGCCCAGTTTCAGGTATTCAGCTCGTGAGCCTGTATTAGTTTCAGTTTCTACCCCAGACGCTGTGAGACTGAAGAACACTGTTCCACACACAGAATACACTGAATTATTACTGCCATGCTAAATTCTACACCACCATATTTACATATGTGTGATGTTCCCCATACTGTGATCCAAATTCACCATGACTATTTAAGTGCTCAGTATGAATTTGAAACGGTAGAATTTTCTGTATTCTATGTTTTGCAATCCAAAGACTCCATCTACTGCCACTGTTACAGCCACTGCCACCGTTACTGTTACTGCCACTGTTACTGTTATAACCACTGTTACAGCCATTGTTACTGCCACTGCCACTGTTACTGTTACTTTTACTGCCACTGTTACTGTTACTACCCCTGTCACTGTTACTTTTACTGCCACTGTTACTGTTACTTTTACTGCCACTGTTACTGTTACTACCCCTGTCACTGTTACTGCCACTGCCCCTGTTACTGTTACAGACACTCCCACAATTACTGTTACTGCCACTGATACTGTTACTGGCACTGTTACTGCCACTGCCACTCCCACTGTTACAGCCAGTGCCACTGTTACTGATACTGCCACTGTACTGTTACTGTTACAGCCACTGCCACTGTTACTGTTACAGCCACTGTCACTGTTACTGTTACAGCCACTGTTACACCCACTGCTACTGTTACTGCCACTGTTACTGCCACTGTTACTGCCACTTTTACTGTTGTTGTTACTGTTAACTTTAGTGTTACTACAACTGTTACTGTTACTGCCACTGATACTGTTACTGCCACTGCCACTTTTACTGTTAGTGTTACTTCAACTGTTACTGTTAGTGTTAAAGCCACTGTTACTGTTAGTGTTAAAGCCACTGTTACCCTTACTGCCACTGTTATTGTTACTGTCACTGCCCCTGTTACTGCCACTAATACTGTTACTGTTACTGCCACTGCTGCTGTACTGTTACTGTGCTCAATTAAATGTTATTACTGAAGAGGGGGGGGAACCCCGACTCATTAGAACCTTTGATTTCAAAAACAGCCCCGGAGGAGCAAATGCAGAAACCTGTTAGTTATAGCCAATGTCTGTTTAACTGAATAAATGTAAAGTAAATAAATACATTTTGGGTGGGTAGGGTGGTCCTCCCTCTCCCCATCACAGTGTGGGTCTCAAATTGATGTTAGTCAGTGCTGGTGGTCTCGTGTGATTGATGGAGTATGAGCTGGTGGGTAAATACACACACACACAAACACTATCTCTCACACAAACACACACACACACACACAAACACTATCTCTCTCTTTCTGTCTCTCACACTCTCTCATTCTCCCAGTGAGAGGAGATAAGCTCACATAGCTAATTCACTTTAATAAAGTGTTAAAAGAGAACCCCCCACTAAGCAGCTCCAACACACACACACACACATACACTGAACTTCACCTGTACCACCTAAACAACCATAACAGGATCCGTCCTGGGGGAGCAGTTAAGTGATCACTTAAAAGCATTTAGATATCAGAGGAACACCAGGGGGCACTCACACATAAACACACACACACACACACACACACACACACCCTCTCTCACACACCTACACACACAAACAAACACACACACTTAAACTTACACACACACACAAAAACACACACACACATGCCCTCACTCACTCACTCACTCACACACACACATATTCACAGAGAGAGAGAGAGAGAGACAGAGCGAGAGACAGAGCGAGAGAGAAACAGAAAGAGACAGAGAGACAGAGGGAGAGAAAGCGAGCGAAAGAAAGAGGAAGAGAGAGAGTGACAGCGAGAGAGAGAGGGAGAGAAAGCGAGCGACAAAAAGAGGGAGAGAGAGAGAGAGAGGAAAGATGAAAATAAGAGGAAAGATAAAGAGAAACGTGAGGAGGCGATCATCCTTCAGATTTCTGCTTGTTTCATATTTGAGTAAAATGCAGAAAATAACAAGTAAACACACAAATATGATTAAAATAAACGTGAGAAGCTTTTTAACTGTGTCACTACAGAGCCTTAAACCTGCAGTACACAGGGAGCTTTTTAAAAGGAGTTGCTTCAGTTCAGTGTGTAAACTGTAACCAGATTTTAACGTTTTCATGTTTAGAGTCCAGATCTTCTTTAGTTTAGCACTGGAACTAGTGGATCAGAAGGTGGACGTGGTTTAGGACTCAGTATGACTAACAATGAGCTGTAAAAATGAACTGAACTCCTTCATTAAGGTGTTCTGTTCCTTCACAGTGAAGTGAAAGTGACCGTTTGTCATACGTGAACGCACCACAGCGTGAACAGCACGGAATTCTTCTTCTGCATTTAACCCATTCACCAAGTGAAGCAGGGGGCAGCCAGGAACACGGTGCCCGGGGAGCAGTGCGTGGGGACGGTACCTTGCTCAGGGTACCTCAGCTGTGCCTGACTATGAAATATGTTAAATCAAAATGATAGCTGATGACAACTGATGCCTGTCAAACCAATTCTGATGGGTTATTCTTGATTCTTATAGCACCTGGCAGCCAATAAAATGTGACTAAACAAACTAATGAACACATCAAACACAGGTCACCTGAGTTAAGCTTGCTACTACAAGACACAAGAGCAGACCTTTTAAATAAAGTAATTGTTATCTACAACTTTTGGCTTCTTTCCACATGGTGAAGGGTGCCTGCAATCGCCTGAGGGCAAAACTTTTCAATTTTTTATTGTGCATGAAAATGTCAAGGTTATATAAATATGCAATGCTGTAAATTACTAAAGTATATCCTGTAATCTTTAATAATAATAAAACACATTTATTCACAGAAAGCCTTTTAACTGATGGATCAGAATGTACCTTAGGTGCATTCTGATTTAATACCATAACAAGCATCTTAATTAAATCCTGTTTTTGTGAAAGATTTACCAAAGACATTTCAAGGTTATGTTCATCTGGGAAAACCAGGTCTGAAGCATGCAGTTAAAACACACCAAAGGACAAAAATCATTTCATTTAGTCCCTATAGTTGTCGTTAACATTCATGCCTTCCAGGCTCAAGACTCAAGTTATGCACAAAATTCTGAAAAGTTGACATGTGCTTTCATTCAAAAGTTAATGATGTTTGTCCCCCTCCCCCAACACATTAAACTCCAAACCTTCTGGTGCTTCAAAAACGTGCCCTTTACAGTCGTTCTTGGTTGATGGTGCAGATGTAAAAACATATTGTTAAGCAACCTTTTACTCAAGACAATTTGACACAACTGCTGCATTACATCAGCTGACAGATGTGTGTTCATATAAAAAAAAAGCTCATTGTTTTTTGGTAGCAGCAATCTGCAGAAAGTCTCTTGAGGCAGATTAAAGCATCCTGTCCAGTAACATATGCATAATCCATAGACCACAATGCTCAGTCTGTCCAATAAGACTGTCACCACATTAGAATTTTGTACCAGTACTAAGTGTAACAAGAGAGTATTTGATACCAAAACACTACAATGGCAAATGAATTTATAACGTATATTTGTCACAGCTTTAAACACGACTATTTCTTTGTTTAATAGATCACTAAAACATTATTAAAACATAGATTACTCAACATGTTCTGAGGATTATTAGGGAAATATAATATTACAAATTGTAATTACTACAAATACAGTATCATTGTGTTTAAAATAGTGCTGGTCCATTAACGGTGTTAAGATTCTAATCACACGATAAAAAAATATCGCTGTTATTAAATATCACTTGTCCGGTTCAAGCACATTTTAAACCTGTCTCGGTCTCTCCCCCTGAGGGGGGGTTATCACCGTTAACGCCAAGATTCCAATGAGATTAACGGCGTTAAAAAAATTTATTTATGCCTACCTCTAGTAGAATATAGAATAAGTAGAGTATAGCTTAACATTCATCACACTATGTTAAAAACAATTACTATGTAGCTTAGCATCTGTCACATTATGTTCAGTACAAAAACAGTATATTGTGACATGTCCTTGTGTTTAAAACACACACACACTACCGCCTAATATTTATCATACTGTGTTGAAAACAAATACAGTATAGTCTAATTCCCAGTCAGGTGGAGGGATTCCTACTTTATGGAATTTGTAGTACTCTGGTTCCATGAACATTGTATGAATTGAAGATACATTTTATGGACACACGATGAATTCAGGTGGCCCCTTACTTCTAGTAGTGACGGGCAATCTTAATGCTACAGAATACTGAGACATTTTGTACAACGCCATCCTTCCAACTTTGTGGACACAGTTTGGGGAAGAATCTTTTCTTTGACTGTGTCCCAGCGCACAAAGCAAGCTTCATTAAGACATGACTGGATGAGCTTGACTGAGCTTGACTGGTCCACACAGAGTCCTGGGGCCGTATTACAGAAACTTCCTAATTTGAAAATCCTATCTTAACTGTGTGGTAACCATGGTAACAGCAGTTTAGGATCTTATTTAGGAAAAAAGTCATCACAGAACAACCGTTCCTAAGTCCATTTTCCTATCATTAACTTGAATTAAGAAAAGTGTATTACAGAAGCATCCTAACCTCAAAAAATCTTAAATAAACTCTCCTAACTTTAAGAAAACCTTTCCACTGTCCTAACTGTCACCAGCTGATTATTTAGGCTACGGGCCTTGTGAGCTGGTCAATTTCGCCCAGCTGGCTCCCATTTGTGGTACAATTAACAAATGCGCTTCATTTTCGTTTTTTCCGCTAAAGTGAGTGACTGTGTGTGTGTGTGTGTGTGTGTGTGAGAGAGAGAGAGAGAGAGAGAGAGAGAGAGTGTGTACTTTTGTCCACATAGTTGTGTATGCCAGCTTTTGTCCATATTGGACAGTTCGTCTGACTTAAAGTTCAGAGCATGACGTTGTTTAACATCCATGTATTTGGAAGCTAGTAATGAAGATACTCTGACGATACAGTGTTGTGGGCTGGAGCCTCGTAAAGTTACAGTGGCAGCAGGTAACAGTTACTTTGCGAGATGATATGTTGCGTTAGTTGCTAGGTAACAGACATAAAAGTTGAACATCGATGTTAGATTGCTTATTTAGGATTCCTAACTCGAGATAAGATTTGCTTCTATAATACCAAATTGAAAAAAATCCTATCTGTAATGCGGCCCCAGGACTTCTCATCTAATATCGGTGTCTGACCTAAATAGAATGAATGGACACAAATTCCCACAGAAACTACTAAATCTTGTGGAAAGCGCCCCAAAAAGAGTGAAAGCTGTTATAGGTGTAAAGGGAGGACCAACTTCATATTAAAATATATATGTTTTTGAATGCAATGTCATTATAGTCACTGTTGGTGTGATGGTCATGTGTGAGTGTGTTTGTCTATGTGCCTGCCTGCCTACAGTGATGGGAATGCAGCAACCCACCTGCCACAAATTCCACATCTCATATAATGGATGGATGGCTGGAAGTAAAGTTTACAAAAAAAAGTTTTTTTTAAAAAAATACATTTTAACTTAACATTCACTTCATGTTTTAATCACCTACACTGTGTTTAAAGAAAATAAAAAATAGACGTATAAATTAGAATATAATATAAATATAAAATCTCACTGGTTAATTAATTTAATACAATTTCTTATAAGAGAACTGAAAACAATAGCAACAAAAGTAAAAATATTGGTTGGCTGAACTTTTAGTGCAGTACAAGTGTGAAAACAAAGCTTGGCCTCTGACTAATGCTGCTGCTTACACAAATAGCCCTCATGACTGATGCACTCTCTGACAGTGAAGTTTAGCTCAGCTGGATATTGATTTTTGTATTGATCTGAAATCATACACATATAAAACACACATTTGGCCATGGCTGTGAAATACTAATGTCCTGTCAGTGGGGAAAAATGATTATTTTTGTAATACTTAGTGCCGAGGTACTGGAGGTAAATGATGAAACCATTGCACGCTGCAGGGCTTGCAGTAAATCTATTATGATTGTGTGTTTTATGTATGTGCCACTACAACTACATTTTGTCAAAATAACAAGTACTGTAGTGTTTCTCATTAGAATCAAAGCTAAGGAATGAACAAAAAGCATACTACCATTATACTCCACCCAAGATGCAAGTCACTATTGTCAGTGGTCAGTTTCTGACCACATACACATAACCATTGCATATCCATGACAGATTGGTGCCACTGTTGTGCTGAGAATGTTCCTCCATACAAATACTATCTGGTCAGCGATGGTCCCTTTATGCTGAAAGGACAGGGTGGGGGTTGGGGGGCGTGGGTAATAAACTGTGCAGCAGTTGCAAACCTACAATGTGCAATCATGGTAGATCTTCTCATAAATGATTCAAAGTGCTTTATTTTTTTCACACTTTACGATGATGTGACAAACCTAACGTAGTAGTAGTGAAAAACTGTAAAACTGTAAAAAAAATGCTTGTATTTTCCACGAAAAAAACAAAACATTAATGATTAAGAAAAAATAGAATAAGAAAAGATAAGAACAAATCCCTTTTAACTACAGAGTTGATAGCTGTCACGGTCGCCTCGCCCTCCCCTCGTAGACACTGCTCCCCCTCTCCTGAATATTAGTGTTTCCGTTATTTTGTTTTACTTTCTGTACTGTTCTATCTCCGTGTCTGCCCGTACCCCAATCCCCCTCCGTTCCTCCCTTTCTCCCTTTCTCCCTTTCTAGTCTTCGTGTTTCATTTGTATCACGCCCCATCCTGATCAGTTTCACCTGTGCCCCGATTAGTTTCACCTGTGTCTCGTTTCCCCTCGCACTATATAGCTCCCAGCCTGACCCCGACTCATCGTGCCTGTATTTGTTCTCTTTGTGTGTGTATGCTCCCCTCGTGTTCATGGAATGTTTCTTGTTACGTATTAATGTCTGTTTGTAGTTCTTTTGTTCACAGGCTCGTGCTTTTTGAGTTGCCGTTTACGCCTTGTGGTTTTCCTGATTTTGAATGCCGCGTTGTATCTCGCCTGTTGGCGTGGATGGCCCTACTGATGTACAGTGATCCTGAGTTGTAGCTAGCACGAGCCTTGGGTTTTGTATTTCTTGTTTGTTCCTGTTTTGTTTATTCTGTTTTCTGTTTCTTGTTGATGAGTCGGGGTTTTCGTTCATTGTTCATTGTTTTTGTTACCTGTGTGTGTTTCCTCCTTCCCTTTCCCTTATACACCCATCATGACAATGTCATAAATTATGATCTAATCTAATCAGGATTATAGTACAATGTAATATTGTGTTTATTCATTTAATTTGTCTCTGCAAATAAATATTTGATCAGGTTTCCCAAAGTGATTGATTCTGCTGATTGATTGATTGGTCGATTAATTGGTTGGTTGATTAATTGGTTGATTGATTGATTTGAAGCCTGCCTGGTCACTCGTAACATTACAGTGCTTTGGCCATAAAGTATAATGATAGTGAAATGAATTATTATAATTTACTAGCACTAGCATGACAGCAGCCATTAGATACTAATTTGTTCATACATTATGAACAAATTTGCAGGAATGCAGGGGCACTAGTATCACTCACTGGGCAAAAGGGAGAGAAATAGACTCATGCGCACACACACCCACCGGCAATCTGGCTTCTCTAATTCACCTGACAAACATATCTTTGTACTGTGAGGGGAAACCGGAGCACTCAGCAGAAATACATGCAGATGTGCAGATGTGTGGAGAATATACAAACTCGCACAGAAAGGAACCACCCAGGCCGGGAATAAAACCTAGGGCCCTCTTGCTGTGAGGTCACAGTGCTACCCACTCCTAAGTACCTACAATTGTCTTTAACCCTTCATTGGGAGAGTTCTTAGCTCTAAATATTGCTGCGTGAGTGTTTTGTTCTTGTGTCAGTGTTCCACACTAAAGTTTGATAGTCCGTTACTTTGTGCTGTGAATTGTTTTTGTATTAATTCCAGGCTGCAGTGTGACTCCAAATCAGCAAGATATCTCCTCATCAGTGAGATGTTTGGGGTTGCTATGGTTTCCATAGCAGTCATGAATGAATATGGGAGGATGATAAATACTCCATAAAAGCGGTTTATAAAGGTGTGTAACAAAAACAACAGCTTGGCAGTGTAATTTACTGATATTATTTTGACACATGCCATGTATATTAATAGTTTATCACTAAACAAGTGTTAAACAGTGTCATCTAACAGTGAGTCTGTGTTTTTTGTTGCATGTGCTGTGCTCTTGAGTGTCGTTAGCGGTGCTTACTCCATTTGGCGAGTTTAGTGTGATTTAGTTATGGATAAACTGTCAAATGTAAAAAGTATACATGTAAAGCTCTAAGCATAAAGACAAGGGCAGATCAACTGTAATCTTGAATTGCTATTAATTTGCATTGTTACATGAACAGTTACAACGCATTAGAATGTTTATTGCCGAACGTTCCAAAATACTGGCGTGACGACCTTCCTGAGAAGTCTGCTTCCACAGCCTGCAACATCTGTTCTGGCTCATGAACTGACTGGCTGGAGCATTAAGTATTTGGGAGGGACAGCATGTTAGATACAAGTATAAGCTAAACATGGCAGGAAAGTAGACCTACAGTAAGCAGGTTTGTGACCACTGTCCTACATTACATGTCAAGAAACTAAGATAAACTTCATCATATGCTTTTTTCTTCCTAACCAGTAGACACTCTAATTGCTTTACCTGCATATTAGTGAATCTCTTTCTGTGCAAGTTTGATGCCAGTCTGACAGAGAAGGGTGTAACCAGTGAGTTTTCAAAACTTTGTAACCCTAAATATGCTCTGTAATCAAATTAGCTAAGTTGAGGCCTGGAGCTTCTTTTTTTCAAAATGAAATAGCCTGTAGCTTTTCTAATTAACTTTATCTACTTGATGACGCTGTGAGTCAGTTTGCTTTTACAGATAATTTTACCCTCAGTGATACATTTACATTAGACTGTTTAAAAGACTGCATTAGTATCACATAAATAGAATGCCAGTCAACAGTTGTGGGTCGATTTTGCAACTCTTTTAAACAGCAAATGTGCCATAAATTGCTGTCATGTCATCAGTGTGGTTTAAAAATCCATTGTAAAATCTGACAGTACTTCCACTTAGCCAAAGATTCCATGAATAACAACAGGATTTAAGCATTTTCAGAACAATAATTGAACTGAACTGAATAATAATGACAGCAGATTAAACCACCCTAAACAACGCGACATCAAATAGTAGAAAAAATGTCTGTGCATTGTGCCTTGTGCATATCATTTGAAAAGGACATGCCCCAGTTTCCCTCATGTATATACAGGTAGCATTATTCATATAAATGTGACCCTGTAAATGATTGTCCATTGATTGTCCACATGGCAGAGGAAGTGTACTTCTCCTCTACTGCCCAAATCTTAAACAACTTTACTACTTACAAAATAGATAAATGTTAACTGCTTCGATGTCATATCTTTGAAGCATTATCATTCTCCTAAAATGATCTATAATATGCTAAATAGCTACTGTACATAGGGTGGCTTCCAAAGTATAGTAGGAGAAAATCTCTGGCATTTTATTACTGTATCAGTAGCATTAAGCAACAACTTCTTGCATTTTATTACTGCATCAGTAGTTTTTACAAAGTTTGTATTGTATTGATAATGTTAAAATCACAAACAGTTTCACGTAAATAACATGTTGCATTCATATTTCTCAAGCTCACACATGAGCTTGACTGCAACGGTACACCAGAGAAGAAACATGCTCGCAATGTATGATCATATTTTTGTAAACTTGAGGGCCTAGGCCATAACTATTAAAGCTAGACCTTCAGTTTGGACCATAAATAATAAGACATATAATGAAACAATGTTCCTTGCAATTTGATGTGGTACAATTGAGAACAGGCCCTTGCTGTTCTCAGTGCAATTTTATTGCCTGACCTGAGAGTAGTGTCATGGGTTCTCAGCAGTGCACCTCTGCAGTCTCCCAGGGCTTCTGTTTGGGGTGTGTTGTGATTGTCTTGGAGGAAGTAACATTGTCTATATACTTGCTTATGTAACCAGTCACCCATGTAGAGGTGTCATAGGCTGCAGCCTTTCTAAACATGTTCTGAAGAGCGGAGATGGCTGCTGGGGACCAAGTTTTCATTTGAAATCAGGCTTGGCATGTCCGACGAGCAGTCTGTATGCTGGGATCAGCATAACAGAGATGTGGTCTGAGGTAAACACAGTTCAGACTGTTCACCCCTCTCCACATACTGGTGGAATTTATTGAGAACTAACTTGGGATTTGCATTGTTGAAATCTCCAGTGTGACGGGTGGTTTTAGCCTAGGGGTAGGATACTTGCCTCTGGACCAAGAGGTCACAGGTTCGAATCCTACCTTCAGCACCACCACTGGGTCCCTGAG
>JBBPDB010123333.1:2601-17521 GCA_037974465.1 Brachypetersius altus
TACATCGCAATGATGAGATTGAGGAGGTGAGCCCCTGTGATCTACCTGTGGTCATACTGTACATTTTGCACTTTACCCTACTCAAGTGCAGCTTAAATTGTAAAAAGCACTCAAAAGATCAAGTAAATGCATTTAACTTTACTTACAATTAAAATGCATTTAGTTGTCATAAGCTGTAAGAGTATAAGGGTACTGTACCCACATATAGTTTTCTTTCATGGTGGCTCGCTAAAATACAAAATGGTAAGCAGTAGCAATAAACAGAACTGAAAGACAATAGAATGACCTGAAGATGGTAGAGGGCACACTGTGCCATTCAGTCTCCTCTGAGTGATCTATTCCTGCACTCGGAATTTAGCAACCTCAGTGATGGGAGGGCTTACTCATACCACTGCTGATGGGTGCTGGCACAGCTGTTATTTTGTCACTGACACAGCATGAGCACCGGGCAAAAGCTGAAAAAATGCAGGGTAATCTAAAAATACCGCAGCCCTGTAAAAATTAATTAGGAGGTCACACTGATTATTTTCTGAAGGAATGAGCTGTGGGAGAAATTTCTATGAAGTGCGCTGCCCATTTTAATAGCTTGATCAGTCAGTTTTATGTTTTACATTAAAGTTTGTACCCCACATATACAGTACACACACACACTTACACACAAACATATATGTATAGACATACTTTAAGGCAGATATCTGTTGGAGCCAGAATAAGCTATTATTATTTATGATTATGATTAAAGGTTATATTTATTTATATTTACATTTCAAACACTTTAAAACAAATAATATATAATGATTTTGTTGATTTCTTCTTGGCTGTATGGAAGTGCAAAGTGCTTTGTTCCTTCCCATTTCAGACATGTGACTGCAGCACCTGAACTGTTGGGCCTAATTTAACCACAGGACTCATTTCTTGCAGGTATCTCAGGTGGCAAGCCATGCAGCACTGGTTACAAGCACCGGATAACAAGAAACTGGAAATCTGTGGAATTATGCACTTCCATATTGTACCATAGGAACAATTCTCTCCTGCAATCAAGGTCCAAAGGTCCATCATCATTTGGAGATCAAATAAATATCCTTTTGTCAAACAAGTCCTTCGTTTTTTCATTCAAGAAAATGAAACGCTTGAGGGCGTCAACCAAGGCTGTACATTAGATTGCTTTTACAATATGCAAGTCAGCTCTCTATGTCACATTACACAATAAAGCGATAAAATGTTGTAACTTGACTGAAAAGTACTGATAAGTGGATTTTCCTTTTTTGACTAATTGGCCACAAAATTAATGTTCCCAATCATTAAAGCTCCTAAACATAATTGGCCCCATTTTCAGGCTACGCCAGGGGAGGAATTTGCTTTTAAAGCGAGGATAAAAGAAATGAATCATGGCAAAGTGGCATATGACAAGTGTAGAGATGCGTTAGCAGGCAGGAGCAGCTCTTAAAGTTCTCTGACATCCCAATAGAATTTGAGCCTCAATGATGGCTCTTCTACATTAGCCTTCATCCTTTCTTCTACAATAGCCTTCAGGCTATTATTTGTGGATTGCTCTCCAAAGTGAAGAACATCTCTCATGAGATCCTTCATGCCCTCTTTAGCATAGCAGTGTAAATAGAGAAGTGCCAGGTAAACAGATGGCACAGAAGTAAAAGGTAATGTCCAAATGGCTAATCCTTGGCATATGCTGCCCAAGATTAAATTATTTTAATAAAAGAAGTAAGTTCCTCTAAATCAAAATGGAAAATTATTTAACGTTACACAGTTGGGCTAAAAAAGAGCAAGAGATAAGAAGGGTCCTCAAACTCATTCAGTTGGGAGGTCTTAGAACAGCAAGCAAATTTTAATGCGACATCAAAGAAACAGCTGAGTTTATTACTCACAAACAGCAGTCTGAACAACAAAGACTACAGAAACCATATTTCATAATATGCGATTAAATCATCATTTGCTAAACGTTAAATCATCATCATTTGCTAATTGTTAAATTGAATCATTTATTTAATTTAAATCATTGAACCCATTATTTAAACTAGATTAATGAGATTTTTCTAGAGTGTCTGGAGTTCTAGTCTAATTTTGCATAGTAATTTCATATTTTGGTCAACAACAACAGTCACATACCTTTTGTTCTCAGGATAGTCTAGGCTGCTCAGATATGTAATCATTTAAAACGTGACAGGATTTATTCTTCAGAATAAATTGTTAGCTTTGAAAACATAAAGAGTTTTAAAGAAATTAAAAGATGTTGTCAAATAAAACATATTTTTCAATTTCAATTTTTTTTCATATAAAAGCAATTTGGAAGAGACTTACTGTCACGGTCGCACCGCCTCATCCCTGTAGACACCGTTCCCTGTCCCCTGAGTATTAGTTTTCCTGTGTCTGTCCTCCCTTCTCCCCTTGTGACCTTTAGAGTCTCCCAGCTTCACCCTTAGTCTCGTATCACCTGTTCCCCATCCCGTGCACTATTTATAGCCCAGCCCGGCCTTGAATCTGCATGCTGGTATTTGTTCTCTTTGCGTGTATCTGTGCTGTTCCTCATATTTTGATGTTGTGTGATTTCCTGCCAATCATGTTCTGGTTCTCCCCTTTTGTGTTGCAGAGTCGTGCTGGTCCTACCTCGGTTTGATTGTGCGCCTTGGATTGGCCTGCCTTTGTTTTCCCCACATTCCCCTCATGAACAATTTCCTCCGGGATAAATAAAGTTTTCTGATTCTGATGTCTGCCTTGTTTATGTTCCCTGTTTATCGCTCCAGCACGAGCCTTGCCGTTTGTTTTTGTATCTAGTGTTTTCTGTTAATTCCCCTGAGTCGGGGCTCCCTGTGTTTGTAATTAAACCTGGTTTTCTGTTCACGCAGTTGGCGTCCTCCCCTTTCCCTCACACACATCACCCTGACACTTACCCTGACCAGTCTGAACATGACCCTCTGTTACCCCCAGATAATCTTTCTGACAAACACAAGAGTATGTTTTCCTAACACCTGCTGCATCCTGCCTGTCTGTCTCATCTATAGATCTAAATTCCAAATTGAATTAAAGAAAGTACATTTTATAAATATTATAGTAGTAACACGAATAGGAGAATTGAAGCAGCCTATAGATATCTGAAAGCATTTAATGTATTTTAAGCATCAATCCATTGTTAACAATTGAGCTCAAACTGGTGGAAGAGCCCATATAGTAAGTTCTAACAGGCTAAACGACTAGTAGTAGGTTTAAGAACATGGAAGTTCAGATGCTTAGTGTAAAATAACAGGAGATTGTTTCAAGGAAAAGTATTTTGATCACAAACTACAATTGTAAATATCATCACAATAAATGTCTTTTATTAAAATTACATGAATGGCACATTTGAAAAGAGTTCTTAAAAAAACAAGTAACAAACAAAAAATAAATGTACATAAGGCCAGATAAATGGTCCTCATTGTTTGGTTTCAGTACCTTATTTGTTAAACTGTGGAGGCTGTGCTGAGCTCTTATTCTGACTTAATTCTTTTAAAATTCTCAAATGCAACATTAAAACTGTACAAGATGAAACTCTGCTTCGCCAGTGCCTGTATGAGAGTAAAAGGGCTCCTCACAGCTTCAAATTGCCTGCCTTCAGTATGTAAGCATTTTTTATTCTGAGTGCATTGACAATGACAGAGAAGGGGAAAGTGAAAGCCTGCTATGTAGATCAAAGACTTTTTTTTTACCCTGCTCTTGCAGACCAAAAAATGGGCTCGCTCTGTGGGATAGAGAGACAGGTCTCACTTGAATGAACTGTCCTGCCAAAAAAAGTGTGAAGGACAGCTGGAGATTGACCATATACCAACCAGCAGGAGAAGCAAAATGATACAATTAAAGCTTCACTCCCTGCACCTCAGACTGTTCTGGGCCTGTGAAAATCATACCCTTACACTTGGGCCAAAAATGAAAGAGCTTAACAATCTTCGTCTCATATCTCCAGTTCCAGTAAAGTACAAGTTAGGGTGATACTTCAACACTGTATGGACCATCATGCACCACAAAAGCCTAAATACACTGACGGTATTTTTTAGAAATAAAATATCTACAATGTTGTACTGTATGTATACAGTTAAAAGATGTAGCTCATCTGTTGATGGACAATATGTACTCGTTATCCTCTAGCTTTTTGAAGACAAAGCTGTTGGCTGGATGTTTTGATTTGTGGACTATTCGACATTGCCACTAAGGTGTAATACATCCCCAGCAGTACCACTCTGCCTGGTATTTTACTACGCAACTAAGATTTTAAGTTACTGTTGTGTTGACAATGGCTTTTGGTGATCCCTTTTCCACCGGTGGACAATCTGTGTAGCAACAAATAGGGTGAAAAAGTCTGGGTGCCTTTAATTCGAATTATGTGTCTCGAAAATAAATACACATCCTGTGCAGTAGTGGTCACCAACCTTCTTCCTGGATATCTACTTTCCTGCTGTGTTTGGTTACAACCTGCATCTAATTCTTATTTCATACCTTTGCTGAATGTATCATATTGGACAAGATATTAAAATGTGGGTATAAAATTTATGGGACAATTTATTTTTTATGTTTTTAAAATATATTAAACCCAGCAAATCAGCGGAAACTGTGTACTAAAAACAGCAGAATAATCATATTTAAAATCATTTCCTGAATATGATGCTTTAGCTTATTTTCTCTTGAAATAAACAGAACATATGACTGTGGTCAAACTTTCATATGGCAGTTTCTATAAAATGACCAGTGAGTGTTGGTGGAAAAAAGGTGTTTCCAAAAAAAATTGATAAATCAAACTTCAAATGTAAGGAACTGCCACCAACAAGTTCATAAAAAATATAAGAACTTCAAATAAATTTAAATCCAACTTGATACAGATCAAACACACAGAATGTGTTGTATTTGTGATTTTGTATTTCACATTTCTCTCCCTCGGAATTCTTTGCCACTTCTGTTTTCATAATCCCTGACTCCTACTATTGGGTCAAGCTGATCACGAAACACAGACTAGCTTCCCATGAAACTTTTACTCCCTACGCTTTATAAAACCTTGATTACATCTGTGCATCAATGAGTCAAGTTCAACGGGAAGAACCAATCAGATAGTGATCAGAAGTGTGGAATGGCATTTCAGTAAGCAACTTAATATATTTCTGATGCATTTGGTCTGGGTGACCCCATAGTACATGTCATTCCATTCTTAGGATAGTCAGAATGTATTTTCATCAAAAAGCTATCAGATTTGATATTTCACTTTTACTGTTAGATATGTTTTTGAGTGTGCATGAGATATTTGGGGTTCAAGGACAGTAGCAGGTAATACACCATATTATGTGCAGGATGTTTCAGTGAGTTTTTCATTTCCTTTAATTTCATTTTCCTTGATTCTGATCCTTTGCTACTGAAGATTCAAAGGGAATCTTAGAGAGATAAGTTTCATGTGTTACATTATATTATTACGATGCTCCTGCAGACCCTCTTTTTTCCTCGTCTAAACTGATATTCAGGTTGGAAATGTAAAGGAAAATGTTACCGATTACAAAAAAGATGTTTTTTGAGGACATTTTAAGACTTCTGTACTTGAATTACCTGAAAGCAAAACTTTATATCAAAGTACTAAGCTGCCAATCAAAAAAATCTTTCAGGAACAACATGGCATGTAGTTGCAAAGGGAATACACATGGATGAAATGGATTTGAATTATTCTTGCTACTCTTAATACTTTCATGGAGTTACTTCAGTTTACCTTCAGATAAAAAGTTTGGTGGGTTGTAAAATGAGAAAATCTCTTTGAAAGGATTGTGATAGAACCCAGGGGTCATGAAGTATACGGTGCAAATATAGATATTTGATTAACTATCCCCCAACCGCTGGATTGTTAACTTAGACATGTGTTTTGGAGTTTTATATATGTCTAAACACGGTCATGGAGGGCTGGTGTCCACAGTTTGGTAGTTACCCCTCCTCCAATGCACTCACTAAACCTGACAATGGACAGGTGAGTTAAACCAGGTGTCTTAGAGCAGAGGATTCACCATATGTTACCATTTTGCGTAACAACTTTTTGTGATGTAGGTATTTAGAGGTATTTATCATCTGGTTCCTTAGACCTCCACAGTAACAGTTCAGATGAACAGAGCATTTCACATCAAACCACTCACAATGACATTCTGTACATCTTAACCATTGGAAGTATACATTAATATGTTATTGCTATTTTTTCTCTTTTAATTATTTCATAGAAATTCTGTGGAAAGAGAGACATTCTGTTGAATGTAGGACTTAAAACTGACTTTTGTTTTGTTTAGAATCTCTAACAAAAAAGTACTGACCATGCAGTTATATTTTATGCTGTTTATATTTTTGCCCTGCTTATTCTTAAACAAGCAGAAAAAAGTATAGACATGAAGTAAAAGTATAGTAAATGCAAATACAGTTCATCTTGCAACTCACAATGTAATTAAATATGTATCTATAGATACACACCTACTAGAATGCTAGCATAACAATGTGTAATTACTTGACTTTTAAGGGACATTGACATTCTTTGCTGTGCTTAATCCGTTCCATTTGCTTCTATGTGTATCATGTAAGCTTCAATAAAACAATGTCTCTGTGGCTCTAAATTCAGAACACTTGAACACGGTCATGGGGCTATGAACACCATCCTTTGCAGAGAACAATCCTTTGACCACTATTGATGTGCCCTGGGTCCTACTGTGGCTGTCAACAGCAATGTCTCTGCAAATTACAGTCCTACACACCTCCCAAAAGACGGAGGAAGAACAAGTAAACAAGCTCAAGGAAGGCAAAGAGATCTGTTTGGTCAGTAAATGGTCTTTATTTGTGTACTATGGGAAATAAAAAATGAGCCATTACTGTTGTCTCTGTGACAAAAGATTATTAAAACTTTTAAACTTTTAAACTTCCACTTTATTTTCTGATTCTTGTTCACTTGTTCACTTTGACATTTCGAGCATTCAGTGTTCTGTTTGGTAGAATCCCATGGGATATCAACTGAAGGATTTAGCAATTAATTAAATTAGATTGTTCTCTAAAAATCTGACAAGGTGAGTGGACCCTTTTCAATAGTTCATCCTGACCTTTGGTGTATGCTGACTGAACAATGTCACTGGTGGTATGCTGTATTAATAAAATTATTTACACACAAAGCCTTGGGGAGTGAGCTTGGTTTTAATGGAATTAAAGTGCAAGATAGAGCATGACCTTTACGCCCGGGCAATATTCAGTTTTATTCTCTGGGGGCCGCAATTAAACAGGCCAACATCTTAATATAGTTGTGACCTTTCCCCTCCCTCTAAATATTCATGAAACTGGACAGAAAAAGTTGCTTTGTCCAGCCTCAGAAACTGAAACAGAACATTATTAGCTTATTGTCTGATGGCATCTGAAACTGCAAAAAGTCATGCTCAGTCTCTGGCATCAAAGGCATTGGATATTCCCTCTGTCAAACACTTTTACCAGTACAGAGCAGTACTTTAGCTAATTACTGAAAAAGGTACTCACATTCAGTAACAATGAGATTGAATGTGTACTGTGGGTGATAGTAGAAACCTCTTGAGAAAATGGCACATAGTACACACACATGTATACACTCTGAGGTGAGTAATTGGGACCAACTTGAGCAAGCTGAGTGGTAAAACATGGGAATGATAGAAAAATACAAAGAACCTCTGTGTGTATTTTCTGCTGGCATGAACAGGCAGGGTTGCACTGGCATCTGAATTAGAGGGCCAGACCAAATTGCATTAGGGACGAGAGAGGCCTGGCAAAACACTGCAGGCATTTCAGCTGGTCCTGCTGAGGGAAGTCACTGCTTAGTTAGAGTCATTAGCGTTATCTGGAGGCTGGGAACAAGTGGCAATGGTTAGTCTCAGAAAAATGCTTCATCTGTAGCAGGTCCCATGGTGAAAATGACCAGATCCCCTTACACATTCCAACTCTGCCAGACTGTATCATTACAATCTATTGCCTCTGAGACCACAGCCTGAGCTACTACTTCTTTCCATGAAACCACATGACCACACACACATGCTAGGGTGAGGAACTGAAGGTCAGAGAGGAAATGATTGCTGGTGGAGCAAAAAATATGGCAAATTAATCCTCAATAGACAGCCAGAGAGTGTGCGAGAACAGGTCATGTCACTGTATGAGCTAAATCAATAGCAATAACACATGTCTACAGTGTGCTGTACCAATACTGCTTCGGGTCAAAGGCGTAGTTCATTTTTTTAAGCAACTGTGAAAAGAGGTTGGAGTTATTATAATGTTATTTCGGGTTCATTGATGCCTTTCAGTTCCAGTTCTGCATTGTAAAATTGTATCGTGGTCTGGAAAAGTCTTGAACATAATCACTTAGTTAAGCCACGTTTTACACTAGTTCTGTTTTCATTCAGCCTATTTTCTAAAAACCTTATCTGGGTATCTGGTGCCAGTAGGAGCTGGTCATTGGTCAGAAACAAGCAATTAAAGGATATTTGCATTTTGTACAGTGGTACCTTGACTTACGAGTGTCCCGACTAACGAGTTTCTTGAGATACGAGCGTCTCTCCAATGTTTTTGTTTTGAGTTGAGAGCTAAAGTTTGAGTTATGAGCATTGGTGCTTGCAGTTTATTTTGCAAAAGTTCGTTTGTCCATGTGTCTAAAGAATTTAAGTGTGAAGGACAGTGCTGAGAAGAAGTAGATGATGCGAACTGATTTAAAGAAATAAATTCATGAAAAAAAAATCATGACCAAGGTGTTCATTGACTTGGCAAATCAAAATGTTTTCTGATCTATCCATGAAAATATGAAGAAGCTGATGATGGTGTGGTTGATGGAGAAGCAGCTCGCAGGAGATTCTGTGATAATCTGCGAGAAGACATGAGCTGTTTATACTGATTTGCTTCGGTGAATGAGGCTTTGGGTGAGCCAGTCATGGCTGGTCCGAGAATTTTAAAAGAAGGACCAGCAAATGCTGTACATTATACTTAATAAACAACAGTTTATTGCAGTACATTCTATTGTATTGTGTTTTTATACAATATTCGTTGCATAAAAGCACATTCTTCATATTTAAAACAAAAAATGTCATGTTTTTTGGAGGTCTGGAATGGATTAATGACATTTCAATTCATTTAAATAGGGATAATTGATTTGACATACGAGTAATTTGAGTTACGAGCTACGTCATGGAATGAATTAAACTCATAAGTCAAGGTACCATTGTATTGCCATTTTACAACTGCACAAATGCAACTTACTACTTCACAAATTAATTAGATATATAATACACCATAAGTTAGGTCACATAAGAGGACATAGTGGGAACAAGAATATGTCATTCTCTTACTCTCTCATATAATTTAAAGTGATTACTAGATTATAGAAAATTATTTTCTTGTTGATTCCTGGTGATTCCATGCATGTTTGTCAATACCTAGTGTGCAAAATATCCCATGGTAATCAGGGGTTCCTTCAGTTCACTTTATTTCTTCTTTGCTGATTCTTCATTTAAAATATCCTAGAAGAGAATTTTATATTGCACAATGTACTTTATTTTCATTTTTCAGTGTTAAATCCAAAAATCGAGACATCCTTATCAGTCTTTGGTTAAGGAATGGCTAAAATATCTCTTTATCAACCAACCTGTCTGATTAACAAATATTACACACGCTATACTGCAGCAGAATTGCTGTAAGGTTCAGAAGGCTTGTCAGAAGTGATCACACTTAATTACAATTTCTAAACTACGACAGGGCAGCTGCTGTTTAACTTGGTCAATTTATTGCTGCGCAACTCTAGGATAGCTCTAATCTACCATTTCCAGAGTAAGCAAGCTAAAATAAAATACTGTAAAAAAAAGCATTTCAAAAGACACTATAATACCACAGCACATTCTTATTTTTATGTTAAATGTTTAATTTTGAGACAAAGAGTTAATTAAAAAGTCCCACTCCAGCCAGGTCCTCACTATATTTCACTCTATATATGTACGACATAAATGGATAGTTACAGCAATGTTCAGTAACTGTATCATTTCACTAAGAGTAATTTTGATAACTGAAATATACCTAAAAGACTAATTGCTACGTTACCAGGCTCATGATATTCTTATGATTCAGAGTATCAGACAAAAACTTGGCTTGTAAGGTAATTTTAATCTTGAAATGATGTAAGTAGCTTAAACTATGTCTGAACAAACACTCAAACAGTACATTATATGCTCTACTGTAATCCTGTTGTATCCGAGTATGAATCAATACTAGATACATAACTATTGTGTGTATTATTAACTTGTTATTGCACAGTTATTAGACACACAATGTAAAGTGTGACCTTTGGTTATTACTTTTATTACTTATCTCTTATTTTAATGAAGTTCTGAAAGGCACATGTTATTGTTTTTTTCCCCTGATGCACTCCAAAGAGTGTAAAAGCACTCATCAAAAAAATAATGTATATTTTAGTTTGCTAGATACCTGGATGTGTTGTTCAATAACATTTTGAGATTCGCTCTTCCACATAATGGTTACTAAAGGAATTTTAATTAAAATAAAAAGAAGTGCTTGAACACATAAGCTGGGATGAATGGTTGTTATAATTATCTTGGTGATGCATCTTTGAAAAAATGTATATTGTTGCTCAGCTCACATACACTCAAAAACTCTTCCACAACAGAGTCATGCCTGAAGGGTATGAAGATAAGCCCCATACCTGCAAATCATATCAATGTTTTAGAGCATTGAAGCTAAGTGTAGAAAATCATTTTCACAAAAAGAAAAGAAAAAGAAAAAGAAAAAAGTTAATAGAGGTGAAGGAAAATTGGAAAGGACTGCAGTCAAGCATGGTGTGGCACTAAATTAATCCAGCCAAGGAAAAGGGCATTTAAGAGAGAGTCTGACTGAACCTCTCAGAGAAGCTCTACTTTGTTTGGCTATGATTTAAAAGCCAAGCGAAACATAGGAAAAACAAGTAGTGAATAATAAAGAGCAAGCCCACAAAGTATAAAATGCACTGGTATAAAAAATGTTTAAAATGGGCTTTTGACCTTGTGGAGATTCATTACTGACAACCCACAATATTTCAGTGTTGTATTATTTAACATTACACATAAAGTCCAAACTTTATGACTATTGCTGTGAATAGTGTGGGCCTATATAGTGCACTCTGCTGTGCTTCATTACTTGAAAAGGACTTTGTAATTTATTCAAGGGCATGCCCACATAACCAGTTAATTACCCGAACTCCACTGATCAAGGTCAAGGGATGCTGTCCACCCACCTATGCACCAATACTAATAACAGAGAAGTTTGGTGTTAAATGCAGAAATGGTGACCTTGTGACCTTGACACGTTGCTTCTATTAAGTTTTGAGCTGCAATGAAAAGCCTTTTCCTCTAAAAAACAAAACTACAAGTTGAGCAGAGAGAGTGGGTTTCAAGCCATTACCTAGCTGACAGGTCTCAGCTGGGGTCGACTGTCACTGTGCACCACACATGCAAAGGCACCTATTTACCGAACGGTGAATGTCAATAAGCACTGAGAAATGATTGTGATAAAACTTCAGGAAGATTTGCCTGGGGAGGAGAGATAGCTTTGAATTTTGCTAACATTTTAGACACTGGCTTCATATGTTTACTTCAGAATGACCATCAGATCGTTGGGATGGAAATGTATTAGCATGTGAAGAAACTTTCATTTTTTGGAGCATGTAGTGTATTAATGTGTTTATGTCAATTTGAATGTAGCACTAATGCGAAATCTTTTTTTTTTTTGCTGTTCCCTCCTTCCAAAGCAGAGAACTTCAGCATGGCAAATGTGGTCACCCATCCAGTGCTTGTCACAGTTTGAGAGTTATATACTTTAATTGCTTTCTGGGCACATTTGTATGGAAAATTATGCAAAGCAGCTCAGCGAGCATAATGAGGGTTAGTCTGAAGATCCTGCAGAGAGTAGAAAGGAGTCTATTTAAAAAAATGAAACCCATAAGTGATCTTTTGATTGTTTTCCTCACTGAGGTAATATGTTGACATGGGGGGGTAATTGAAAGCTGAAATTTGATCAGTCTTAGTCATGAAGAGACAAGGCATGGCAATCAATTGAATGCACTTTACCTTATCAATACAATACACTATAGGCAAAACCTGTTATTTGTGGATACATTGCATCTATTACATGTGTTCTCTTGATGCTCCTTGTGTTCTTAAGACAGCTCTGACCAATCAAGGCATTGACTCCACAAGACCTCTGAAGGTATTTGTCACAAAGAGATTATCAGCAGATCTGTTTAAGAGGTGGGACTTCCACTGATCAGAGCTGTCTGGAACAGCTCACAAATGCTTGATCAGACTGAGATTTGAAAGCCATACCATGAAGGAGTATACTTGGTCTGCAACAATGTGGCTCTTATGTGGTTTCCCAAGGTTTCTCAACAGTACACTGCCCAGAGCAACACACTGCTGATATGATTTATCAGAGCATATCACCTTCTTCCATAGTATAGTTCTGATGCTCACATGCCCATTAGTGATGGGCAGGTGTCAGCATTGGCTTTCTGATTGGTTTGTGGCTATTCAGACCCATTCTCTCCCCACGTGAATTACAAAGGCTTTTGTGCCCATGACCCTGTTGTCATTGTCTTTTGTTTGGCCACTACTGCAAACTAGGAACACCCCACAACACTGGGCATTTCAGAGATGCTGTGACTCACTTAAATAGTGTAAAACATGACTGAAAAACTCATTTCCTGTGGGATATATCTTGAGCATACATATATGTATTTTATGTCTGTGCTAATAACAACATTCACACAAATGATTAATGTTTTCTGAGATCTCACTGGACCATACACTTCTGATCTATTTTTTCTCTACTTTCAGAAACACAAATTTCAGGGTCTAAAATACCTGCATGCAAAATAAATGCTGAATATTACTTAATATTCTGTAGGATTTTATTGGAAGACTTCCTAATTGTAATGTCTGGGCCAGTGGCCAGTAAAGGTCACTGTTTTGGGTTTTGTTATGTGGTCTTTAATTTTTAATTTATGAGTGTATGTTCGTGTCTTGGGTCACTGCGTCAGCTGTCTTGTATTAGTTAAGTGATTGTGTTTTGTGATTGGTTTCTGTCAGAGTCTAAGTATTTAAGTTCTTTGGTTTCATGTTTGAGTTGCTGGTTATCCCTCACCCTGATCCTCACCTTCCCTGATCCTAGTTTTGCTCTGTGTTTTAAAGGTCCACATACCTGTTTTAGTTTTGTATGTAGAGTCTGTGTCTTTTTGTAATAAAATTCCATCACATGGAACCTGCCTGCTTGTGCCTCGCCTCACTACCCCAAGCATGCAATGTGACACTAATGGGGAGCTCAAAGTTGAATTAAAGCTCAAATTTGCAAATGACCTGAACATTGTATAATAAAAGTGCATAGTGTTTTCTTGATTAAATAATAAAACAAAAATATTTCACAAATCCTTTTACCTACTTTTTTTTCAAATTGCTTAAAGAATTATTGGAATAAAAATTATTTGTATTAACATACATTTGAAATGAAGAACATATTTGCCTTCTGCAGTAAAGTTTCAATTTTTAGGTCCTTGAAATGCAATTGCTGATGTATGTGCAGGATTTATACAAATTTAAACTAATTATTAGAGTATTTCAAACTAATTTTATAGTAGTTTTAGTTCTTCAGTGCATTAATGCTAAATGTTAAAAATCAAAGAATGCAACTGTGTTTGGAACTGGTTTTACTAAAAAGACAAACTGATGTTGGAGGGCATAGATCTATATAACTTCAGCTGCTGTCTTGGAAGCATCCTTGAATTACAAGCTTGTTTCTTTGCCCTGGATATTACACCTGCATTGCAGTCCTAGCAGCAGCCTTATTTTGTTTCCTCTGGGCATTATAACATTATTTAAGGATTTATGCATCTACTTTTCATGCAAAAGTCTGTTTACATTACATCACTATTACTATTATAAGTTCCCTGTGCTGTTATTCTGCCTCAATAAAGTCCACTGTAGGAAGCAGATGTTAACCTGAGGTGAAGTAAATGATAAAGCTAAGGGATGGCCCCATAGAGAAT
Source organism: Brachypetersius altus (assembly GCA_037974465.1). Taxonomy (NCBI): domain Eukaryota; kingdom Metazoa; phylum Chordata; class Actinopteri; order Characiformes; family Alestidae; genus Brachypetersius; species Brachypetersius altus. Next base: position 16,673 of record JBBPDB010123333.1, read on the forward strand.
CCTTTTTAAATGCCTCAACCACAAAGAAGTGCAATATTACTCAGCTAGCTTGTTGTTTTCAAATGCTAATAAACTTCACAGCATATCATGAGTCATCTTTAGCTGAATAAAGTGACCTTATAATAAAAGGATGCAAATTGCTCATTGTTTCAAAGTAATGCAGTAGCATAATTCTGGCCAATAATGGTAAGGTTTATCCTGAGATATGCCAAGGCTTAAAATTGATGTGAAAGCATGCAGATTTGAAATGTAATGTGTACATCACGACTCAATAGAAAAAGCAGATTCAAAAAGAATTGAAAAACAGCCATATAGCTTTTTTCTCTTAGCTTTTTGCCTCTTGAAAGAATTTATTGTAAAAATTGCATCAATTAAAAAGAAGAAAAAATTGAGAATTGAGAAACAGCTTTAATAAAGATTAGTATTTTTTCTGGCAATATTAAGCATAGTGTTGTGATGAAAAGAGATTTGCAGTATGTTTGGGGTTATCTGTCAGAAACACCTGCATTAGACAATCTGTAGGCTTTGTATCAGGATTCCCATATTAACCTGATTTATTGTAATGCTACAAGAATTTCTAAGGTTTTACACACTATATAATTTGTAAGTTTTGATAATTATAAATTGTTGAACATATACTGTATTATACAGGGTGGGCCATTTATGGATACACCTTAATAAAATGGGAATGGTTGGTGATATTAACTTCCTGTTTGTGGCACATTAGTATTTGTGAGGGGGCAAACTTTTCAAGATGGGTGTTGACCATGGCGGCCATTTTGAAGTCGGCCATCTTGGATCCAACTTTTGATTTGTCAATAGGAAGAGGGTCATGTGACACATCAAACT
>JBBPDB010123404.1:0-17505 GCA_037974465.1 Brachypetersius altus
TCTGTCGTTGCTAAGCAACCATCAGCCGCGCTCTCCATTTCCTCCAACGAAAAACCCTTGCTGTAACTCTGCTGCACTATTTATTTACGCAGAAAAGAAAAAAAACAACGCTGTAGTGTTTGGGTACACCCCATTCTTCAAAAACGTAAAAAAACACACGGGTAATTTCACCAGCTGATCCAGGAGCTCCGCCTCCACATCGATGAGCTGCTCCTCCGTGTTTCTGCTGAGGCGTCAGTGTAACAGAAAAGGCGAGTAAGCTAATTGGTTGAATCTTGTCACATGACCCGGGGTGCACTTTTCAGAATGCCGCAAGTTGAGATGTTTTCAACTCGACGTGGCGCGGGCTGCGTGTGCGTCGCAACCGCGTCGCTTCTGTTATGAGCGCGGCTGCTGCACGTCTGCATTTGAAATAATAGACTTGCGCGCTTAAAAGACGCGCGGCCCCTTTAACTGTTTCATTGCCACATGTAGAAAGGATAGTGCCACTAATCAGTAGCATTATCCCTTTAGCGTAAGTAGAAAACCAAAAATCAGTTTTCAAGACAAAAGATGAATGACCACAGAGCTTTGATTGTGAATGACTTAATGTTTTTTTGAATATCAGACAAGATCTACTATTTGTAGATTCCCTTCCTTCTGAAGCACGGTGTTAAATTTTGATTTAATAATACATTTTGGTACAGTTTAGAAGGACATGGCTTGAATCAGTTATAATTGTTGTAGCAGGGTCTTATCTACAGTCGACGAGATAAGTTAGGTGAGATGTAATTTATGCCACTAGTCTTTATGTGAACACATCCTTGTTTGTTTTGTTTTGTTTTTTTACTTTAGTTTTTTCATTTTCTGTCATGTGATGTGAATGAGCGAGGCAGTCGTATATTTAATCCAGTTTTTGTTGCGGATTCTTCCTTTAGAACATTCAACTCTGGGCTCGCAGCCTACCACCCCTAGCGCAGCATCATCCAGTAAGAAGATTAAGATCGACTCCGGTAGTGAGGATGAGCTCTTCATTCTGCATGTGAGTGGAAAACAGCAGCTTTTCATAGACTGTGGAACCCCCACTTTTATACAAACCATACGTAATAAACTTGTTTGATCTTTATTTCTTTTTCTAGGTTCGCGGTAAAGAAAGATTTAATATGTTTAAGACCATAAACGACAGTTTGGAGCTGATGGATGCAATGACCGTGGCGGAAAAGGACAAATACAGACAGAAGCGGTAAAAACACACTTGACTGTTTTGTGCACTTTGGTAAAGAACAGTATAGAAGGCCGGCTGAATGAATATATCTGTCTGAACTTTGTGTAATCTATTATGCAACACTGATTGTAAACACTTAGCTAGCTATTTAAAATTTAAAAGTCCTACCATGTTTCCTCCCCCAGTGTTTTGAAGAGCGCAACCAAACAGGACTTAATACACTGTACTGGGAAGAAGCTGCTTCTGAAAGACGTTCAGACGGACACTGACTGAACACGTCTGTTTTTTCTGTGATTTATTTCACTTTAGGCTGGAGGTCCATTTTGTATCAGTCATTTTTTAGTGTTTACTGTTCAGCTATCTCACTGCCTTGATAAAGTGTGCTTGGAGCTTCAGTATATTCAGTTTTCCACTTTAAAGTGCTGCGCCTTATTCTGACATAAAGCTCGATTCCTTGAAAGCAGTCATTCTGCTGCATAAATTGTAACTGAAATGTCTTCAAATACTGTGGCATTGATCATGTGTTAACTGTTGAGTGCAATCTCAGGTCAGTATATTTGAGCATTCCCTCTATTGTTTCTCCATGTTTATCTTCTATTTTGTGATTCCAGATTTTTTTATATGGCAAGTGTTTTTGTATTCCTGACGATGTCTGTATTATTTTAAACGTTAACCATTTAATGACTCTCTTGAAACTTTTGTTTGCTTATGTGAGATGTGTAGATTGGGGTTTATAATACGAAAATGACATTAAAAATGCTTTTCACTTACATGTCTGTATTTGCTCACTCTCCCTTGTTTGTCATTTTGCATGTCATTTAAAGAGCTTGTGAACTGATATACCTAATAGGCAAGAGATGTAGCTAGAAGAGGGATACCATTAAAGTGTCATCACTAAGGTACCCTTGACCAAGGTACCATCTCACACATTGCACCCTGGGCAGTTGATGGCAGCCCCTTGCTTCACTTGGTGAATGGGTTAAATCTAGAGAAAGAATTTTTTCATTGTTCATGCTGTGTAATGTGCTTTGGTGTGTTCACGCCGTTTTCCTGGCTGCCCAGGCTGGTGAATGGGTTAAAAACCTGAAGAATTACGTGCTGTTCGCGTTGTGCTGGTGTGCTCATGTAATACAAATGGACACTTTGCACTTTGTTAAAGCAAAAAGAGATTTTACACAGAACATTTGCACAAAACAGTATTTGTATACAGCATACAGCTGTGTGTAATGTACTCTTTTTCAGTTCTGTGCCCTGGAGCTGGGCTCTGGATATTCCTGGTGGAGCTTCAGGGTGCATTGTGTCTATGCTGTTTTTTTTTATTTTTTTTTATCTTGTCTTGAAAAATCTTGTTCACAAAAAGATGTCGGCTGTAATGTCGAACGCTAAACTGAGACTTTACGGTTGTGACTCCTCCCCCACTGCTTTCTAAATAGGCAGCTTGTTCTGCCTTTGACGTGTGTTGTTGACCAAATGCAAATGAAGAGCTGATACATATTTCCCTGTTTTTATATTCATACTCTCACAGTGTCTGATGCGTGAGTTACATATGGTCCATGTTTGCCAATTTTCTGTTGAAGTTCGAATCATTTATCATTTGCTTCTTTGTAGTTTACTTGGTTTTATTTAAGCTAAGGCTCGTGACATTCATCCACTATGTCAGGACTTCATAAGACGTTGGTAATGGGGGCTGTGTTCCTAACAGGTAAGCTTCTGTTGCGCAGGTTCATTATTTGTTCCGTACATATCTGAGAATGTCTTTAAAGGTGACTGCAGTGGAGTAATTGTTAAACGTACGCATATAAAATAAAATGACTCTGTTCATTCAGCATCCATTAGAATAGAAAGTTAAGTGTTTTAGTCTGTTTGGGATCATCTGGGCCTAAACTAATTTACCAAAGCTCCAGAGTCACAGGCGTGAGCAAGAGCTAAGTATTAAGTCAAGTCTGGAATTGGAAACTAAGTATTAATGATAAGTATTTTGTAATGAAAGCAATATTAACATTTTAAGTTCCTGTAAAAAAAAAAAAGCTTCAGTTCTGGTACCCTTCAGAGTACAAATGCTGTCATTGCAGTGGTACCCTCAGGGGCAGGTTCTCATGGAATTGGATCATAATTGTAGTTATATTTTCAAAGTTGCTACACAATATGTTGTCATGCTTTTTATTTTATATTTCTTATTAAAAGTTGAGAAATAATTCAATTGTGCCTGGAAAGGCTATGGCTATGTTGTACCCTGAGGGTACATTTGCATTGTTTATGCCTTTGGGACGAGATGTTGAATTGTAAGTCTTGGCTCAAGTCAGTACTGGCAAGTGTTGTGAAATAGTCCACTTAAATGAGCACATATTTTATGATAAATCAACATCAATGCTATTTATTATTAACCTTATTGTTGTTACTATGAGTAACATTGAAGTAAAATGTTAAAATCTTAAAGACTGATAATGTAATTGGCTGTACCGCCACTCCGCCTTCAATAAACAGCAGGCAGTTTGATTTAGATTTAGGTGCTAAACAACAGAAAGTGTAAGGTCTGTCCTGAACAAAAGACAGAAAGAAGATGTAATTTGCACTTGTTTGCACAAAAAATTGAAAAGAGCTCAGTACTGGATTATCGTGAGGAAAATGGGAAATTAGCCTGATGACTACGGAAAGACTGACCTTTGTGTGCTTGGTGAGGATTTACTGCTAGTCATTTGAATTTCTCTAGATGCGCCTGTTTTACTCGAAAGCAAAGTGTAACCATTGTTATTGACTAACGTCCGATTCATTTAAGGACATAGTCTAAATGAACTTTTCAGTTTAATTAATTGAATTTCTCATCTCTCATATCAAATCATATTTTCATGAAAAACATGCAAATTTATGATGATGTGATTTTGAGTCCACACCTCTGCTGGGGGAGCTAAAAATTTACCAGGACTGTCATTTTTTTTCTAAGCAATTTCAATTGAAAATACTTCAAAAAGTACAAATTAATCACGATTTATCACTGCACACATACAATGTATTAATTTGCTCGTTTTCTAGGAACAGCTGCTATTACTCTGATCGCATTAAAAAAAAAGTTAAAACATTTCCTGAACCCATAACTTGATTTAACAAATATGTTCATATTCAAAATATAAAAATATGAAATATTTCAAGTTCAATTATTTAATTTCTAAACGGGTCATTTTTGACAAATTGCTGTTCTACCCATGTTACTTTACACCAATGTTACTTTAATAATCAGGTATGAGGCAGCAATCATTAAGCTATATCATGTAACAGCTTTTAGAGAGTTCCTTTCAACACCACTGTGGTAGTGGTCAATCTGACCAATTTCTTTATAATGGTGTATTTCAAATTAAAATACTACATTTTTATATCTAAAACACATGATACTTTATTTCTAAGCCATTTAAATATTCTGAAATTTTGGGGAGGAATTCCGATCAAAGTAAAGCCTGTAAGCTTAATAATCATTGTGCAGTTTACATGTACTGCCTATTTAAAAAGCATTACTGACTGGGCTCCATTGTGTGCTTCCCGGAATATGTTTTATTCTACATTTGCATAATGGCGAAAGTAATGCCGCCTGATCTTAAATTGATTTGCATCTTTTAACACCGACTGTTATAGACTGGTTTTCCTTATAATGGAACAGCTGTAATATGCTTTTTTTGTATTGGATTAATGTGCTTGCTTTGTTCTTTCTTCACTGCTCTCTTTTAAGCCCTCTCTGTTATCTGGGCAGAGGAGCAGTATTTTCTCATGTTCAATTTTACCACGTGGGAGAACGCCAGGAACTACTGTCAGACATGTTATAAAGATCTGACAACTGTCACTCCAGCTAATGGCTGGCTCATTCAGGAACTCCTTCAGAAGCTCGCCCCTCAGAACCTCACCACCCCGAACCTGACTTTAGGCTACTGGATTGGGCTCCGCCAGAACTTCAGTGGACCCATACTGTGGTCTCAGTGGTCCAATGGTGACCCTGTGATCTTCCAGAACTGGTATCCTGGTCGCCCTATTCTAAAGAAACAGGAAGTGTCGGTGCCTACCTCTCCATCACCAACTACTAGTACTGCAGGCACTACCAGTACCACTGACACTACTGCAGGCACTACCAGTACCACTGACACTACTGCAGGCACTACCAGTACCACTGACACTACTGCTGGCACTACTAGCACTAGTAGCACTACTCGCACGACTAGCACTACTGGTACTACACAGCGCCCATTTAATGAGATGTTGGACTGCCCAAGATTGGTCAAACTCATCGCTTGTTTAAATGAATCTGATTTCATTGTCACTCCAGTCTCACATGATTCTTCAAGTACCTTTAGCACTTCTAGTACCAGTACTACCTCTCTTAGCACTTCTGCCAGCACCTATTCATCTACCACCTATTCTGCCAGCACCTATTCATCCACCACCCATTCTCCCAGCACCTATTCATCCACCACCCATTCTCCCAGCACCTATTCATCCACCACCCATTCTCCCAGCACATATACTAGTACAGCCCTTATCACCAGTCCTTCTACAAGTCTAATCACAACGGCCATCGTGACTCCTACTAGCCCTGCTGTTGTTGAAACAGAGTTTGACTATATTGAGAATTCGTGTGTGGTCCTGCTCAACTTTGGCATGTGGTGGGAAAAACACTGCTATGAACTCCAGCCCTTCATCTGCTATGATGGTAAGAAGTATTATTCATTTTTTAAATCTACGTGCTTACTAGAAAACTATCATTCCTAGAATGGAACAGATCAGCTCTGATCCGCCAGATCCCTTCTAAAATTGAGCTGCTCCCTGGATGAAGACACTTCTGATTTGACCTAGGACAAGTATGAGTTAAAATAATGCAGTCAGGTTTATTTTGGTCTATTTGGCTTTATATAGTGTGCTGGTTTAGAATACACACATGTATGGTACAGAGGAAATAAGAGCACTTGGTTTGGCAGCATTAAGAATAAGGTTTCCTTGATTATTTCTCATTAACTGCTAAAAAAATCTCTCAATTTCATCAGTATGTCTGTTTATGGAGTCCAGTTATCTATTGTCTAGTGATTTTGTCTACTTCAAGCAATATCTGCCGATAGAACAAAGCAGCTTCACCAGCTATAATGACCATTTTCCCAGATGCATCAAAGGTGGTTGGGTTAAAGTAGACTGTACATGATGACTGAGGTAGAAATACATGTACTTTTCTGCAACGGTTGGTGCACTCTTCATCAAGAATAAAACCCTGAAAGCCAGAAGTGTGACCATTCACAAAGCAGCACAGAGATGATCCCTAATTCAAACACAAAACTGAATTAGGAACTAAATTCTGTATAACTAATATTTAACAGAGTACTAAGTGAGAATTAACTATTAAATCAGAATTATATATTATGATTTGAAAATGCCCTGTAAATCACAAAAAGTCTCAAGGTTTTACTTGAGTGCATGTTACTTTCCCACACTAAATAATAGTCTCATTGAGAACTGATAAATATTTATTTCAATGGGGATTTCACTTAACAAAGTTGTTTTTTTGTCAAAGCAGTTAATCAGCATTCTGCTACTTTCATGGATCAGGTGTTAGGAGGAAATAAATGTGAAGTGTTCGTCCCAAACCTCTGGACAGAGATTGAGCTGTGGATTTAGCTATAACTGGCTCGTGATAATTTGATCTTGCACAAATCATTCCGCCTATAAAATAGCACACTTGGAGCAGGACATTGTTAAGTACTGCAGTATCCTACAAATGATAGTAAAGATATAAACACTGTGAAAAGCAGTTGTTAAGAACTACTGAGTAGTTATGTGTGTGGCAGTTGTGCTACTGTAGATGTTTGTGGTGTGTCTATTGTTAGAGCTCTTTTGAATTTGATGTAGCGTCAAAGCAAGGCAAAGTTTTAGTCCTGCACTGCCACCTGTTGTCAGTTAGACAAAAAAAAAATCAACTCAAGCTAATGTCACATGTAAAAATGTATACCATGTATAAGCCATAACTTATCCCACTATATACAGTTATGGAAAAGATGTAAGAGACCGCATCTTTATTTCCTGGTTATTGCTTTTTTTTTTATTAATGGGAGTGTGTCTTTGTAAAATGTTCATGTCACTATTGTGTTCACTATTGACCACGCTAGTTTCAAAATTCCAAAAATTTAAATAAAGAAAATAAAATACTACACTAAATAATACTACTACTATACATTAATACTGCTAAACTACACAATGCTTACATTATTTTACAACTGTTAAAATAGTAATGTATAGTAATCCCATCAGGAACTGAATCAGGAGTGGAGCTACTGGAATACAACACATAGAAAAGCTGCTATACAAACACTACTGCACTTACACATATGGAGATGTTTATTATTACTTACTATTACTAGTTCACCAGTGAATGGAATAAATGGGAAAAGTGGTCTCTTATTTTTTTTTCCAGAGCTGGGTACATGCATATGTGTTTCAATTTGTTCTTTGGTGTGGTGTTTTTTTCCCCGTAAATGTGCTCATCTCAAGCCAGTCTTGTCTCACATATTTGCTTCGTACTCTCATCTGCAGAGCGATTTTATGGGCAGGTCAATATTTCCAGTGTGACACATGACGGAGGTTTGCTGAGCTGGAGTAAGGCACCTGGGGACTATATCGATTACTACAGGGTGGAGTACAACAGCTCCTCAAATGATACCACAATTGGTTCCACAAATGGTACCACAAATGTGACCGAGCTGAACATGCAGCTCAGCCACCTGGTGCCAGGAACGATGTACACAGTCCAAATATTCCCTGTGAAATGCACCAGGGACCTCAACCCCCAGAACCTAACCTTCTATACTTGTGAGTAAACATGCATGTGAATGCTATTGCCTTTTGTCAAGCTAGGGAATGTAAAAAAATGGCTGAATGAATATGCTCTTTCAAGCCATAGACACATTAAAGAGTCTCCTTTTTCAAATAGAAGAGATTGAGGTTACATATCCTTTTTATTTTTTCTTAACTAAATACATGTACATGTTCTGTCGCATAAATAAAGATGGACCACAGTTTTACTACAGCTGGAAATAGATGTACCTGTTATGCGATTAAAACTATGTAAATGGACATGAGGACAGGAGATACAAGCTAATGAAAGTGAAGTCAAAAGAAGTAAAACTCCAGACAGGTGGACATGTCGTCAGGTGCCACATGGGTTACTAGGCTCCTGGCGACCACACACACACACAAACAACAACAACCTACCCTGTGCCCAGAGCTGCGTACTGTACTTAATATTCTGGCGAAGGGGGGCAGATGTAACAAGAGTGAACGAACAAATCTAGGCTGGCTAAAGAAATGAATCATAGTAAAGGCGACTACAAGGAAACTCAAAAATCCAACTGCTTCATGTTACCTTGATATTTTCAATTTACTTGACATTGTGGGCAACTTGCGGCACTTTCTTTCTCTTTCTAGTACCAATGGAGATCAGTGATCTGAAGGTGGAGAGTGTGGAAACCACTTCAATCCTCCTTACGTGGAGCGCACCGATAGGAGGACGTGAAAACTATTCAGTGAATCTAGCAAACAGAACAAACCAAACATGCATCACTGAGCGCTGCAATATAACTGATCTACTTCCAGGACAATTATACAGTTTCGCAGTTTCTGCTGTGGTCAGAGGCGACATTTTTGGAGTGCCGGGCAAGATTGATGCCTACACCAGTGAGTATAGTCTTGATCTTCAGTACTGCTTTAACTTCAAACCAACACATTGTATTTTGTTGCCATATTTTGATTTGAACAAAGCAGCCACTCTTTATATAATGTTAAAATATTGTTTTGACTGAACCGAAAAAAGATTTGGAATATAATTCTTTACATTATCTTACGTTAACATGTTTTGGCCATGTCATGAATAGTTACCAGTTAGGAGATACTTGGGCTTTTGATTAACAGTAATTATATTTTGTTGGTCCATTATTTTATATGCAAGATATTCTCAGAAAAATATTTTTTGTTTATCATGATATGATAACAAATCTCACCATATTTTTACCCTCTGTTCTAAGCTTATTAAAAACATCTAGATGAATGTGGTAGTTCTTCAAAAAAATGTCGGAGTGGAGTGGGGTTGTTTTAACTTGGTTCAGCATGGCCCATGTTTAAATACAACATCTAGAAATCTCTTTCAGCAGAATGTGTGACGAAGTATTCTTACATTCCATTCACATCCACTTCAGATGTTTTTTTGTCTTAGAATTCAGCTGAATTTACTTACCCTATTGACTTGTTATACCCTTTGTTTTTTAGAGCCTACTCAGGTATTAAACCTTAGTTCTACCAACGATAAAAGTTCAACGATTAGTGCCTCGTGGACATCAACTGATGCTGCATCCTCGAATTACAAGTATAACGTTACTTTAATATGGGACACACAACTTAACTTTACTGGCATCCAGATCGTAAACAATATAAATCTATCATACCTTGAACCAGGCACTAAATATAAGTTGAGCGTATATGCACTGGTGAATGACTCTGTGAAAGGAGAAGCAGCTACCATCGATGCCTACACAAGTAAGTCAGAGACCTCCTCTCATCGTTTTTTTTTTTTTACCAATTCTTACTCTTAGCTCCTCTATATTGGACTTACATTTACTGCCGGCCTTACTGTCAGATACCATTTAACAACCGGTAATGTATTACTCCAACCAGGAAGTCTGTGACAGACTTTAGGACTATGTTCACAATCCTAGACTTGAAGTTCACATCTGATATTTTTGCTTAAATGCAATGTTTCTGCCATGATGACGTGGTTTGTGAACTCTACGTGTCTTTGGTGTGCAACAGAAAAGAATATTCAAGCAATTTGGGTGCAAAAAGTTATTATTATTAGTACTACAGCATTTGCAGATACAGTCTAATGCAGACTTTTCTGAGAACTGTACTGTGTTACCACCACATGTCCAGCGGTGGCATACACTGAAAAGTTGTCAACCTCTATAAAAAAAAGAAGCTGCTGCCTCATATTTTAGTGTTTGAATTTAGTATTTAGTATTAGTTACGTGTGCCCTGTCTAAACATGTGGGTAGAGACAGTTATTTCAGCATTTCTTTTGTGTACGAGTCTTTGCTTTGGCTTGCTGCAAGCTGCTAATGGGTTTTTAAGCACTAAAGTTTCTGATTCTGATTTTATTTACCATTACATTTTCTTTAAGGGTAATGCACTAAACTCAGTAATGCAAAGGTTAAATTAAAGTGTAAATATATATAAACTCAAACTCAAACCTTTCTCATTAAGATTGCATGGCCATGTGTCAGATGTATGTACAGTGTGGTGCCATCCAGTGTAGTGACTCATATCTGATTAGTAAAGATCAAATTTTGCATTCACATAGATTCAACAAAAGTCAGATTTGTATTACCTTAAGAGAAAAAATGGATTTGTTACACTTCAGCCTAGTATTGTGCAACCAGCCACAACTTGCCATCATGACAGAATTTGCAAACGTACAGGTATGTTTTAACTTATACACCTTTTTTATCTTCTTGTGTAGCGCCACAGCGTGTTGAAGGTCTTAATCTGATGTGCAAAAGCGATAGGATTGAAGCTTCCTGGAGACTTACCAAAGGAAATTTCTCCCGCTTTAGTGTGACAATAAGTTTAAACCCAGGAAGCATCACAACTATATACAACACAACTGCCATGTCCTACAATTTCACTAATTTGAGTTCAACAGCAAATTACAATGTTAGTGTTGTCACTCATGTGGAGATAGACGGGCATCCAAGCGAAGCAGCCAATGACAGTTGTTTTACCTGTGAGTATTTTCTTTACTTAAACCCAAAATATCTTTATATACTTCCACTAACAAATGATTTTTAGAATTTTTTAAAAAGCTACCCCTGCCGCTCCAAACCAATTGCCTAATGTTAAACGTTAATAGTAAATATGTTCTTATAAAAACTACAAAACAATATAATGAGCACTACACTATATGGACAAAAGTACTGGGACACACCTGTCTGAGTTCAGGTGGCCCTTCCAGTGAAGGGGTGTCTGAATGCTTCAGCACACCGGGACGTTTTGGACAACACCATGCTTCTAACTTTGTGGACACAGTTTTGGGAGGAACCTTTTCTATTCCAGCATGACTGTGCCCAGTACACAAATCAAGCTCCATATAGACGCGGTTTGATTAGTTCGGTGTGGAACGACTTGAATGGCTACACAGAGCCCTGGCCTCAATCCCATCCAACACCACTGGGATGAACTGGAATGAGGATTGTGAGCCAGGCCTACTTGTCCAACATCAGTGCCTGAACTCCTCAATGCTCTACAGAATGAATGGGCACAAATTCCCACAGAAACTCCAACATTATGTGGAAAGCCCTCCAAGAGGAGTGGAAGCAGTTATAGATATAAATAGGGGACCGACTGCATGTTAAAGTTTACATATTTGAATGTAATGTCATTAAAATCCCCCATTGTTGTAATGGCCAGGAATCCCAATACTTGTGTTCATATTTTGTATGTACAAAAAAGGACACGATGCCTTTAGAGCTAGTTTGAAGAACAATGTTTGCTTCCAGATTTCTTCTCATTGTCCCCCGCTGCTAGCCATGGAAATTACAAGATATATGGGGGTTCAGTGTATGTCATTTTTTACACCCTAAATCTGGTTAAAATATCTTTTCTTTAGATCAGTTCTCTCAGTAGTGGTAGTGGACAGGATCCAGAACAAGGATTGCTGCTTTGAATGACTGAAAACAATTCACCTACTTTGTTTTCTTTTTTACGTTGTAGTACCTGAGTCACCTCGGAATGTAACTGCTGCGTTCACAAACAGCACTGCAGTTCAGCTGCAGTGGGACCCCCCCTCGCGGGCAAATGGGGTCCAGGGCATCAAGTACAATGTGAGCTACCACGCCCCATTTTGGAATGACTACAAATATTTTAATGAAACTGGAAACTCTAAAATCATTCCTGAGTTAAAACCTGGAACAAATTACACCTTCAGTGTCCGTGTCTATGCCGGAGATGCACAGAGCGATCCAAATAGCACCAATAAAATGACAGGCAAGGGAATTCAAGCATTTTACATTCACACTTATATGTGCAACTCTTTCTGATTAGTGCTGCTGATACAGAGACAAGTTGTGCCCCTGTTCATCACAGTTTCAACTGGTTTCGACTGTTTTCGCCTTGCAACTACACAAAACTGAACCTGATATAAACTCCTTCATCTTCAACTCCTTCAAAAGTGTTGCTGTAGACTGAAGACTGTCAGTCTACACTCATCATGTCTTCATTTACTTAAAATTCAACCTTAAAATTCTTATAATTTGCCCAGTGGCTCCATCTGAAGCACTTAACTAAGTCCATAACGTCCTAACTGTTCAAGGGGTTAACATAATAATCACTCCTTGACTACAAAAAGCAAGTCCTCACTGTTGTGAAAATCTCCACGGTGGCAACTTAAAATGTTCTGAAATTTTAATTCTGAAACTTTTATTCCAAGTAATGGTTGCGTTTGGGTCATTCACTGTGAAATGAAAGGTTTGTTTTTTATCTTAAATGTTCACACAATGCTTAAAATGAGCTGCCCAACGTGGGGCTCGACCCCATGACCCTGAGATTAAGAGTCTCATGCTCTACTGACTGAGCTAACTGGGCTGTCTTTTTAAAATTAAAAGTATCTTTAGGTCACTTGGTACCCACACCATAGCCAAATGTACGCTATGGGTGACCCCATGGCACAAAAAGTTTGCACTAATAAAGTGTAAGCGCTAAAGTTATTTTCAACATTAGTTAATATGAACCATTTAGAAATAATCAGTTTGCTTTAAGCCTTATTACATGCCACATTAGACAGTCTAATAATTCATACAGATATATACAAAAGCCTAATCATTGTGTGCTTTTAACAGTGACATCTGTGTGAATAAAGGACAGACAAAATATTTAGTCGTTTATTTGACTTTCACTGTGACAGCAGTGATTGTCAGAAGAGAACAGCAGTGATTTGCTGAGGAACAAATGCTAGTTACTATTCTAGAAAGGTTACTCTACTTAAGTTATTCCACTTATTCTACTTCAGTTAAAGGATTAACTGGCTTGAAATAATGAAAACACAATTGGTGTCAAAAGAGGCGTCCTGTAAGCAGCTTGTCAAACAAAACGGTAAAGTTTCCAAGAAATCATAAATAGTTGAAACTACAACAGTGACCTGAATTTAGAAACAACATTATCAGTCTGAAACTGTTTGATTCAGAAAATCCATTGCATGCATTTAATATCTGTCCCTGTCTTACCTTCTGTCCAGAGCCCAATTTGACAACTTTAACCCTCACTATGCTGTGTTCTTCTGGTACCCCACTTTACTGCAAGAAGAATGATACTAAGAATACGTTTCTTACACAGGTGAGTACCAAATCAACTTAAAAAAAAAGAATTGAGAGCTTTCTGATGTTTTCAGTGTTTAAAGTGAAAAAGAAAAAAATTCAAGTTGGCTTATTACAGACTCTACACGTTCAGTGGTGTTATGTGAGCATTCGTCACCAAATTTTGTGAATTTATTGAATATATTACCACAATATTTAAAGGTTATTCCCCATAAAAACACTGGGAATTGACTCCAACAGAAACAATAACCTCAATTAAAGAAGATATATTAAAGAAGAGGTGTTCACTGACTGCAGATTAGGATGTCAGGCTGTGGCCATCTACATTGTCAATTTTGTATTACGTTTACGTTTATGTTTACGTTTACAGGATTTAGCAGACGCTCTTATCCAGAGCGACGTACATCAGTGCTTAAAGTAGTCCACAACTGTCCTTAAACTTGTAAAGCTATACATCAGTATTCAGTTGTTTCCCCAAATACATCATTTTTGGTGTGATTTCTAACATTAATACCTTAATTTATCTGTATATTCACACTTAGTCAACACAAGACTCGTACACAAAAAGCATTTATGGATAAATCTGTAAGAACACAGTATTGGGCAATATTCATGCCATAAAAATAGGCACAATTGTGCGTTTTAATTTATGTATAACTAATTTGCCATGCAGTTGCTTCATATAAATTTTTATAGTACAGTATTCTTCATCAAAACTTCATATCATTATGTTAATTTTCTTTTCTTGCAGCTATGGAATCAGGTCGACGCTAATTTTCATCGAGATATTTTTTGGTCTCTGAACACGACGGATAGAAAATGATGTAAAAAGCAACAATACTCAAGTTTCCTGAGAATGAGAATGAGTGTGTTATTTTTCGGTTATACTCCAAGGGTCATACAACCATGTGTCACTTCCTTATAGCATAACTTTGGTTTAAATGCATTAAGCCTCTTGCAACTACTGTATAGCATCATTCATTTTAGAGTTTAGTAAAATGTAATTTTTACATTTGTCTGTCTATGGTTTTAGGTAAGCAGCATGTAAAACAATAGCGCAGTTGTGAACTAATGATATGTTTTTCTATCCCATTTTCATTTGAGAAAGAATGACACTAAATTGGCCACATATATTTACATTGGTGTCATGTGGCTTATTTTTTAAAAAAAAGTTTTTATTCATTTTTTTGCCTAAGTCCAGTTATTATACTGAGGTCTAATTTAACTATCATTGTGCTCTTAAAGGCTCTGGCTCACTATTTTTGACTGCTTTTACACAGGCAAATCTTAGACATTATGCAGCTATTACAAGACTCACAAAGTCAGCTCTCTTATATGATGTGATGTCTGACCAGAATACAGCTGCGAGAAGTCTGTCTGAGCGCTGGATGTATTAAAGTATGCATTAATAAATTACTGCAGATCATACTGTAATTGTGATCTTCCAGTTAATCTGCCATCCTGAAAGCATGTACCATTGTCATGTACCAATAAGTTTAGTTTAGGCCCTCCCATTCACACTGAAAAATGTACAATATGGGCCATTTAAGCAAAAATGACAACAATGTTTCTCATGTGGTTTATCATTAGAGCACATTAGTCTCCTGTTGAACAGTAAAAATAACTGAATGGCTCATTGGACTGTCTGTTCAGAGTTTAGCCATCACTGCTTTTTCAGAATCCCCTCCCCTGTTTGTGTTTGCATGAATGTATAAAGGAAAACATCGTTTGAAAAGTTGATTTGCCACAGTGCTGGAGCATCTCTGGAGACACAAATGCTGGCACAATTCTGATGACTCTCAAAAGTTCTTTAAGAGCAGGACAAGGGACTGTAGTTTTAACTGAACAAAATTTTAAAGAAGCACCTCCTGAGATTGTTAAGGATAGTGGTGGGGACCAGCAATACATGTTTGTGCTCTTAAATGTATCATCTGAGATTGTCAAAACTAAAAGGACGTTATCTGAGACTGTGAAAGAAAAGCAGTTTATGGGAACAGATGAGTAAAGGATGAATCAGATGTCAGGAAGAGACCTAAAAACCCATGAATGCGAGAAGGAACCTGAACGTAAAGACGTGTGTGCTTTGTTAACTGAGCCTGACAGAAGACACGTGAACATTCACTCAACATGCCAATGTAAGTCGCTGGTCGCTGGAAGAGCCTATCTAAACTTTGAGAGATGCTCAGATGTTCATAACCTTTCTTGAGAAAAAAAATGTGCTTCTTTTTCATTATTATTTAAACACCAACTGAAATATCAAGCATCTGTAATGGTTGTACAAGTTCTGTTCAGAAGTGATTTGACACACTTTCATGCTTCACTACAATAAAGTTCATTGTCTTGCATAAAATGGTTTTCATCTTCATTTAGAATGTAGAAATGTGTCTTTTAGAGACAGCAGTGCATGTGTCCTCAAAGATGAATCTGAGGCATGTGAGGCTAATTATTTAGAGATACTTTTGTGCCATGATGGAGGTAATATATTGGTAAGTCACTGCATGTCCTTAATACACTGCTTCTCTTTCGCCTGAGTTCAGACACCTTTAACGGACCTTCACTCTGCGCTGCTGGCTCCACACATCCACATGCCTTTTCATGTGTTCATTCATGGCCTCTGGCACAGTTTGATATTAACTGGACACTGTATTTGGAGGCCTAGGTGGGTCTTTCCCTGTAATTATACACTATATGGACAGCCCCAAAGCCTAACATGACTGGTCCCAGGACAAATACAAATGCTACTTTAGCACACCAAGACATTTTGGACACAGTTTGGGGAAGAACCTTTTCTATTCCAGTATGACTGTGCACCCGGTGCTCAAAGCAAGTTCCATAAAGACATTACTGGAGTTTAACATCCTGCCCTCAAACCCACCTAACACCTTTGGGATGAACTGGAATGTAGATTGCAAGCCAGACCTTCTTGTCCAACATCAGTGCCTGACCTCATAAATGCTCTACACAACGAATGGGCACAAATTCCCACAGAAACTCTAAGAAGATTGGAAGCCTTTATAGCTGCACAGGGGGACCAACTCCATATAAAGGTCTATGTGTTTGAAGGCAATGTCATTTATCCTTGTTAGTGGAATGGCCAGGCGCCCCAGTTCTTTTGTTCATGTTGTGTTCGGTTGTAAGGATATAAGACGCCAGTAGGGGGAGGTCTCTGATAGGTTCTGATACGCGAACGGCGTGAGACTCGGGCGCCTGCTCTCACAGCATAAAATCTTAACAGAAGCTTTTTATAGAAGACAATGATGCCTTTTCTACATTTCTACAATGGCCATCCATTTTAATGGGTGTCGATTTAAAAAACAGGGAGTATTACAAGAAACACGACCTACCAGTGAGGTAAACGCCTTTTCGGAAACATTAAAAAGCTCTTAATTTAAAGATTGTCCTTTAAAAATAAGACAAATACTCCTTTCTCTTACTCGTCCTTTGAAGCCGGTGCTCCATGGGTTTTACAGACTTCAGTCCACACAGAAACTGTGTGATTTGTGATGGAAGAGCGGGGTCTCGGAGTGTGGGGGGCTTCATTTACAGTAGTTTATCTGACCCCTAGCAGGGCCGCTCTCAGTATCTCCTACTACAACTACTACTACTACTACTAATAATAATAATAGTAATAATAATATTAATAATAATAGTAATAACAATAAATAATGTATGTTACACATTTGTGTTAAGGTGGAGCCTAAATAATCAAACACGCCTGACTGGGGAAACTAACGAGGAATCCTTTTAAACAAAGAGATAATAAGACTTTTTAAAAATGTCAACTAAAAGAGCGAATTGATTAATGAGTAAATTAAAAACGAATATAATAATAATATAATACAAAAATAAAACAACAACAACAACAACAACAATAATAATAATAATAATAATAATAATAATAATAATAATAATAATAATAATAAT
>JBBPDB010123412.1:0-17505 GCA_037974465.1 Brachypetersius altus
TAGTTGTCAGTTATAATCATCGACATTAAAAGAAATAAACACTTGAAATATATCAGTCTGTGTGGAATGAATGTATAAATTATACAAGTTTCACTTTTTGAATGGAATTAGTGAAATAAATCAACTTTTTAATTATATGACCAGCACCTGTATGTGTGCATGTATTATGTATTAAGATCTATCGGCTGGATATTGTTATGGTACTGTCATTCTGTATATATCAATCCACAGAGAAATGAAAGAGTGCTGCGCCAAATGGCAGCATCAATGCGTGCTCATTCATTAAAGTTATGGTTCTAATGGTGTATTCAGTGTGTGATAGCCTTTGTTCTTGTGAAAACACAACAGTCTTAAAGTGCTTTCATTCCCAAAAAGATGAAAGCTACAAGAAATAAACATTACGTTTCACATTAGAAATAAAATCAAGAAATAAACTGGAGAAGACACAGGACATATTAAAAATGGGGATAACGAAGGATAGTTCTATGCTGCCCAAAAATGATGGGTTCGATTTGGATGTGACTGAACAAGCAGCATTCGTTACATTGGTGACAAGACATTGCATCAAATCACTTCTTAAAGAATCTTAATTGAATTATTGGTCAGATATTTACACCCCCAGCAGATTATGGCTGCTATAATACAGAACTACTCTATTTATGGATGTGCTTATGCTTGTCATTTGGTTCACTTGGTCTAGACTAAAGCAGAAAATGATACACTGCGTTTGAGAAATGATTGTCCTGGTTTGCTTATCGTCATATCAACATATTAGACATTATACCAGAATGTGTAAACAAAGCTCATATGGGATTTTTAATATATGTTCGACAACAATAAGTACGATAATATCTACAGGAATTTGTGAGTTATGTGTTCTATCTGGGCTCATTGGTTTTGTTTATGCCTTTTTTTTATTTGTCATTGTGATATTTTAGAGCTATATGTTTTAACCCGTGGGCTACAGTAGTGCTGATAAGGGGCCTCTGTCTTATTTGATGCACTATAACTATGTTTCACTTAATTTATTAAAATATACATCATATTTATCTTGAGCTCATTGGTTGATCTAGTAAAATGCATTGAACTGACATAGATCACCAATATGAATAGTGGTTATGTCTTATGAAGTCTTATGAAAAGGAAAGAACCCTCTACTAATGAAGCGTGCACCATGTCTCAGACTGAGAAGACCAGGCATAAACCACAACAATACAAATACAGCAGTGAGCCAATAGCTCACACTGGGCTCCAAGCGTGCAGGAACTGAAAAAGAAGCTCTACTGCCAAGTCAAATGAAACCGAATAATTAACGGCATCACATGGAGATTAAACACAGCCAGTATGACTCTATGCCTATTCAATTGAGCCAGACCTACTTTTGCAACTTTCCTTTCTCTACCCTGAAATTCAGTCTCATTAGGTGAGTCAGAATACTTATTTTCAAATTCATTATGTTCTATCATTGTACAGTCAAGCAGAATTTAATAGGCTATTTGAAATACGATGTATGTTTGTTTGCATTTTAAATAATTGCATAATAAACATTACAAATGAGTAAATATGAACTTCCCTCAATTCAAATCTACAGTCTAGAGATTATAGGAAGGTGGCCCCTTATAGTCACACAGTGTGTACAGTCTATAATTGTGGGCAGCCAGTGGTACGGCGCCAGGGGAGCAGTGTGTGGGGAGGGTGCCTTGCTCAAGGGTACCTCAGTGGTACCCTTGACAGTCCTGGGATTCAAACCCACAACCTTCTGATTGCAGGAGCAACTCCCTAACCGCCAGACCACCAGCTGCCCCACCTGATTAGGATTAGGTACTGATTTTTGAATATTCGAATGGTCTTTGAAGTTTATGCCACCATCATTTTGTCTTAAAGAAAAGATTTTCCGTTGTTTTGACCACCATTAATACCCTTAATAGTGTGTTTCTACTGCCAGAAGATAGTTTGCCAACTCCCCACAAAAGAAGAAGAAGAACACCCTGGGAAAATGAGAGGCAGTGCTGGTAAAGCTAGAAAGTATGAAGGAATCTGGGTGTGTCTCATGCATTTTGCTGGAATTGGCCATCCTTAGTAGAGATGCATGTGTCTGAACAGCATTGTATCTTTTGCACTAACAAATAAAAGCTACTGCGAGGAGACGGTTTGTTCTTTCTTCAACACTTAAGATCCTTGTCACATAGATTGTTCTACAAGTGCAGCATGTAGTGAAATTAGTTCTTGAGTTGACCCGTAGGACCGAAATTTGGAAAAGAAACATTCGGAAAGGCTAAATTAAGGTAATTAAAGTATACAGAGAAAAGAACCTGCCCATCTAAAGATCTAAAGGTGCTCTGTGGGAAAGGTGTCGGACAACATTTTGCACACCCTGAACCGCGGCATCGGTCTCAATTGACACCCTCAGACCCCACAGCCCTCACACCCCAGCCATCTCCCTCACCTCATTCTGCTCGTGTGTGTTTTGACAGGTCCTCTCTTCTCACCCCTCCTCTCGCATCCTTTTCTCCTGGAGTTCAGAACGGCAGAGCTAGAAACGGCCCAATTAGAATGAGAGCGAGCTGATCTGACTTGGCCTTTCACATCAGAAAGTTCAGTGTTAATGGCTGTTGACTCGCAAACCATCCACCTGCGGCTCGGACGTGGCACTATAAATCTCTCTCTCTCTCTTCCCTGTCTCCCTCGTTCTCCCTCTCACTTTACCACTCTCACTCTGTCTGTCTCATTCTCTCCATCACTCTCACTTCTCCTGCCTCTCCTTTTTTTATGATGCACTTTAGCAAATGGTATCCACATTATCATGCAGAAGCGTCGCACTGCTTCCACGCTGCTGCCTCGAGGAAATGGCCTGCATTCTTAAAAAGTGTCCATATCTCTGAGAGATTTTATTCTTTCCTGTCTTTGTTGCTTTAGGCTTCAGGCGCTATTCGTCTCGCTGCCAGTCTTGTGAAGTGATGTACTTACCTGGTCAGTACTTCAGTCTCAGGCCTGCTTTTTTCAGGCCAAAGCAGAGGATAAAGAATCTTGATAAATCTGGCATCTGGATTCCCTCTATCCTCTATATATATATGCACAGTGTGTGTTTGTGTATGTCTATATTTATATAGACATTATATATAATTAAATATATATATATATATATATATCTTTCTATCTCTCTTTCTCTCTATCTATCTATAAACACACAATACGGTGCAAAAGTCTTATGTTCTTGTGCCAGCAATACACAAATACACAAGAAAGCATTTAATTGTATCTAAATTGTTTTTTTTTGTAGAATGGTAGTTGAATTTTTGCAAGCAGAAGAAGCAGAAGGTTTGGTTTCTGATTTCTTCTCAAAGCCTCCAACCTTTCCATGGATTTACAAAACTCCATCTGTAGCTGCTGATTTAATCTAATCTAATTGATTGAACTAATCAGTTATTTGAAGTATTTGATGAGAACTACAGTGCAATATTGGGGTTCCATGACCATTAGGCAAATACATTAACACAAATAAAATCACTGCTTGCTGTATTAATTGTATTTGTTTGAAGTCTAATTTTAGCTTTTTAAAACATATGCGGCTCAGCTAAACAGAGTCTAAACATGAGTCAAAGATGTTTGCATTGTACTGCATGTTTTTTTTTTTTCCAATCCAACTGCCAAAGCAATCAGCTTGTCTTCACTATCAGTCTTGCACATCAGCTAAGTCTCCAAGGTAAGCGCTCAGTCGATGATGGGAAACCCATTCTCTGCTAGCAGCGTGTGCCCTTTCCAGTTTTCAGCCGAAGGAGCTGACGAGTTCTGATGAATGGAGGCCTGAGTCGGGACTATCAAAGCTATTTTTAGCCCGAAGGAAAGTCAGGGCTGTAAACTCGCATTGCGGAGTCTCTGGTCTCCAGTGAGAGAGAGAGCAGTGGTGAATTGTTTTATATGAAAGCTGCCAGTGAGTTTATTTACTAACTGCTTCTGTATGTGATGCTCAATTTTTGCCTGGATTTTCTGAGTTCTCATAAATCACGCCGTGCCAGAGCCTTTCTATGGAGCTGCCTCTGCAACTCCTTCTGATTCTTAACACTCCAGGCAAAGCGCAGAACGTCTCTAGAGGAGATGTAGTAGAGTGTTAATGCATGTGAATGTATTGGTGTCTAGAGTATGTCAACTTTTATAATGTACAGTAAAATTCAGCAGCCAATTAAGTGTCCTGCTTAGTTTAATATTTCCTATCCTTGTGACCCTTGTTGATTTAATCCCAGTCTTTATCGCTTTAGTCTAATCATAAAGCATTACATTAGTGCCAGTGGATTATTATCTGCTAATGATCAAAGACAGTCATTCTGACAGAATGATCTGCACGCTTTATAAAGTTGCATTAGCTCAAATGGGCATTTTATAGACTTCATAAATGGTGCATCAACACATTCACCATTTCATTTATGGTGTCCATCAATACACTGAAAATTTCCTATTGATTAGTGATGTTTGTGTGGCAGATCAATATTTTTCTGGCCAGACAGACTGTCAAGTGGGTGAGGGTCATGAAAAAACCCTGTATATTAATACATAGGTACATTTAAATTGTGGATCTGATTGACAATTAAGAACATTACATGATAAACATATTCTGTTTATACTCTTTGTATTCCTGCTTTAGCTCCTCTCTCACATTATTACTTTCTTTTTTACTATTATTACTATGTTCTTATTACTTTCCCCCAGAATACATTTTTTTTTTATTATTAATCTGGGCAAAGTGCTGCTTGGTGCAACAACTTGTACTTTATTATCTCATATTCTAAGATTATCTTGGGTACCTCAGGCTGGGAACTGTGCCTTATTTTGCAAGTCAGAAACCACTCTTTCATTTACTGAAGTTAAGCACAAGTTATTACTTTTTCAACATCATGAAATAAACAAATAAGCATATATTTAACAGAGAACTACACAGAAGTAACACATGCAACAGTATTCAGTGTGTTCCGCCTTTGCCTTTATTACAGCTTCCAATCTTTTCAGGAGACTTGGTTTCAGTTTTTATGAAGATGCATCTTTGCCTCTTCTCGTAAACTTCTGCAAAGTTCAGTCTTAGAAGTCGACTGCAGTTTCTGCTTCTCACCACCCAAGTGATCCTGAGTCCATAAGACCTTCCTACACATCTCAAATGACTAGTTTGGGTTCTAGTGCAGATGTTTGTCTTTTGTTTGTTTCTGTTTCTCAATCTTGAACTGCTACTCATCCTTTCAGACCCACAAGTCATATTCTCATAGTTCAATCATATTCTCACAGTGGAAGGATGGACATCTGTGAATGTTTTTCAGATCTGAAGTGAGACTGGAGACCAGGGTCTTATTCTTTCACTGACAGTTACTCACATTACTTACACATCCTAGCCCAAGGCATGGCAAAAACAGTGGTCCATGGTTGGAAAATCAGCTTGTAAATTAAAGTATCAATGGAAAAGAAGCTGTGTTTTAAATAGGTTGTTTTGTTTGACAAAGATCTACAGCGTGCTGTATGTGTCGAGTCCGAGATAATTAGTTTGGCTTCACCAAAGCCAATTTTTCTGTGCTTTGTTTTGCTCTCATTATTATTCTACACAAAAAGCTCCTCACAATTTTTTTTTCAAACTAGAACTCCCACTCTTTGCAGCTATTGAGCCTATACCCAAATAGTGTGCTTGTGCATTTTGGACCAATCAGATATTTGTTCAAACATTTTCTCATAGGAATAAATGGCAGGATATTTACAAAACGGTGGATCTATCTCCCACAGACGTCACAATGCACTTACACCGCCACGAAATAACTCTTAGCAAATCCCTAGCAACCACCTGGAATACCATATGAACTGCTCAGAAATGACTTCACAACACAACAACAGCTTGAAACTGTAAAGAATACTAGAGCAACACCTAGCAAGCATTTAAAATATCACACAAATCACCAAAATTTGATTAGAAACAGCTTTAGAGACCATAGCAGGGTTCTTAGTTAATTAAAAGGTCAATTAGTAACGTTACCGCTCTAGTTTTCTGTGCTCTGTTTTGTTCAGGGAAGGGAACGAGTTTGATTCTGGATGTTTTGTTGACAGCGCGCTGGACTTTAGGTCAACAGTGATTGTCCATGAGTGCTTTCTGTGAAAGTCAAGTAGAAACAGAGCTGGAGGTGTGTTGTTACTCCATGTAGTCTGTACTAATGTTCCAACTGAGATTACACATGTATTATAGCGAGTGATTTCCAGTGATGGGAATATGCTCGTTCTGGTTTAGTTGAATTTTATTGTAGTATACATTTTAAATCTACTTACTTGCTTCTATTTATTTCCAAGCGTGTGTGCATCATAGCATTTAATAAAGGATTTTAGTCCAAATTAAGGTCCTTGTGACTGAAACTCAGAAAGCATGAAGAAAGTGTTTTTTCGCCAAGCCTGAAAATCCTTTCGTCCAGAATGGCCAACACTCAGGTGGTTTTAAGTAGATGTTAATGAGGGAGCAGGCCAGCGCAACAGACGAATGGGAGCAGCAACTGTGTTTAAATGAAGATGTATTGTTTCCTAGGATGAGGACGAGAGCAATGCAATGTGTTTTTGATCTGCTCTGGGCCAAAACCCGTAATAAAGCTTTGATCCATTGCCACACTCATAGGAGTGTGTGTGTGTGTGTGTGTGTGTGTGTGAGAGAGAGTGCCCCTCAGGGCCCAGAAGCACTAGTGTTATCAGCTCTTTACTTTCCTTAATCATTCTCTCCTCTCTTCAGCTTTCTCTGGCTGCTGCAGGGCAGATTTGGTCCATCAGGAAGATGCCTGCAATTTCAATTACAGTTGACACCTGAATAAGCCAATAGAGGCTGGGTTTTATTTTGTGGTTAAGGTCCAGGCCGAGCATCCTCTACTGCCAAAAGAAAGCAAGGTCATCCATTTCATTCGTCACTTTTTTCACAAGAATATGAAATGTTGTTTAAATGGCTTTTTTTGTCCCGGTGCCCTTTGGAAGGACTTTCTTTCACCCTTGACGCAAGCCCTGAGTTTTAGAGGCTTTTTAGGCTAAGGTTGATAACACCCCGAGGGTAGCGTTAAAAGGCTTAGTCATTCTCTCCCTGTGGTTTCAAAGCCTTTTCTCCTCGCATTGTTGGATGGAACCTAATCTCATGTCACACCTGATTTGTATTCACCTTATTCAGAATTCTCATTCAAATGGACACCATCTAAAATTCTGAACTGCTGAGAGACAGAGAGATGCATCATTTTGAATAGCATGCCTCGATGAAAGGCATAATTTTCAGCACGCCATTGTTCTAAATAAATAACGTGCCACTGATGGAGTGAGACTTGATCAGTTAAGTCCCTGATTTAAAGAGAGAGACTGCACAATGGCAACCACCTGCTCTTGATTCTGATACCTAAGGCTTCACCACTGATATAATAATTTTCAAGGACATTATAAATATTTTTTCACTTTTTGGTTAAAACACCCGACTTAGGATGCCCATCTGAAAGTCATGTGAAGCAGGTGTTTGTCACTTCAACCATGTACACAGTTCACAGAGAAACAATTTGTGTAGGCAGGACAGGACTATACAGAGTGCAAAATGAGAGAGGGAACAAGACCAACAGTACAATATTACAGGAGGAAGACAGCATTTAGTGCAGCGGACAGGAGCAGTAACACTAATAATGTGAATAAATACAGTATAATAAGCGAAGATAAGAAAAAACTTTATTTATCCCGGGGAATTCATGAGAATGCTCAGTGCAACAACAACAAAAAAAATTAAAGATGATGCAAGCAAGATTAAAACAAAGACAAAAAGAATGCAACCAAAAATAACAAAATAAACCCCAAAATAATAACATAAAATAGCATAACAAAATAAAATAACTGTAACTTACACTGCTGTGTTTAAGGTTTAGTGTGCTGAACCAGTGACTTGATGTTCATGACTTAAAAATATAATGAATGCAGTAAAATAAAATAACAACAGGTGATGAGGAGATGGGACCAACATTCAATTCAGACTGAATTCAGACAGACATTGAGCAGTTGAGTTGAGCTGTATTGCCAGATACTGTATACAAATAAATGCAAATATTGAGGTGGATAGCAATAAACAAATGATTGTGCAAGAGGTAGAGGATAGAGAGTGTGCAGGATATAGGATAATATAATAATAATAATTCAAATACGGGTTTCCCTTTACATTTTCTTTAAGGGTAATGCATTAAACTGAGTTTAAAATGAAATTAAAGTGTTCTGGGAGCAGATTTGGGGGCATATTTAGGGTTTTTTTAAGGCATTTTTTAAACCAAAACACAACAATATGGTTTTTACCATTAAGATTCTGGAGCGTAACACCTACGTAAAGCAGGGCAGTTTGGGTGTATGTTTTTGTTCATGGCTAAATAGTTCTGCCATAAACAACATTCCGTTCTGTTTGGGAGAAGGGAGCAAAAGAAGATATACAAAATATCAGATGACAAAATAGGACTTATAAAACACTGCAAACACTCATTCACCAATCAAATTAGAGAGCTATGTCAACTTTAGGCTACACGTCACCTCTGTTGTTATCATTTGATCATTTTTACTTCAGTTAGTGTTTCACTGTAAGCAGTTTATAAAGATATTTGAAATATACTTTGCTCCTTTCAGCCTAGCATATATGCTGGGTATCAGATTGTGCCACCACTGTTTAAAACCCTCTTTTCTTATTTTAAAATGATGTCATTCTGCTACAGTCAGAGGTGGAAAAAGGCCAGAACACACTGGATATGGATATAAAAATTAGGGCATAACCGCTCCGATTATGAACATCTAGATAACTGGATTTAGAGCGAAGCTGCATATAGTTTAGTTACTCTGCTGTAAAGTGTGTGCATGAAGCAAAGTGTCTGTTGAATAAACTGTAAGTCTACAGCCCATTCAGACACAGGAAAGCTGTAGAGCTGCAGGGTTCGCCCACACAGTCTCCATGATAATGCACGTCAACATATGGTGTTTGGAAGGTAAAAGCTGCCAAGAGACTCCGTAATTAATAATAAAGTGTTGGTTCACTTACTGATTTGCTCAAACCTTGCATTCGTTTCAATATTTGGTCTACTCAGTATTATTATTATTATTCGATGATTGAAATGTATAGCAGTAAGCTTATCGGCATCATTTGTTAAATTAAAAGTAACTGGATACTGGATGTTTTTGACAGGTCCACAAAGTTGGAAGCATGTCGTTGTCCAGAATGTCTTGGTCTGCTGAAGCATTAAGATTGTCCTTCACTGGAAGTTAGGGGCCCAGCTAAAACCCTGAAAAATGAGTGTGTCCCAATACTTTTGTACACAGAGTGTATATATGAATGGAAATACCATTGTATTGTATGTGAAAATGCACCACAATGTGTTGCAGAATAAAGTACTACCTTTTGCCAGTAAAACCATTCGCCACTGGCTACAGTTCTCCATTACAGCCCTGTGTGACCTGGAGAACACATCCATATCCAGACTGTTGGTGGGGCATCGTCAAGTATTACTAGCAAAACCAATGGACGAACATCATGTTACGTATCATTTAAAACCTATAAAACTGAAGTTGAAAGGAAATGCCAGGCGTCCTCAAAAAGTGTGGTTCATCACTGTATTCCAAAAGCATGATTCTGGATCTGATTTTACTCTCTGTGTTCCCTGCTGGTGATGAGCTGCGGGCTGTGGAGCGGGGCTGGAGGCTGGAGTGTGTAGCGCTGTCACTGCTGTGTATGGTGGACGTGCTCAGCCTGCAGCCAGCTCGCAGCGAGGCAGGCCTGCCAGATAAAAGCGCCTTGGCCCGTCTCCGCTCCACTCACGAATTTCCTGTGGCACGTCCGTGCCCATGGGAGACCCACATGCTCATTTTGACATGTTCAAAGAGTCAGCTCAGCTGTTGGATCGCTAGCTTTGATCCTCTTCTGGCTCTGTGGACTTCTGGCTGAGGTGCTGGCCTGGACCACCGTTCAGGAGAACCTCGGACTGGTGGCGTTCCACTGAAGGACGAAGGGGGGCTTTGGTGTGTCCCTTAATTAAAAAAAACGGAACCCTCTTCTTCTTGTTCCTCTTGAAGAGCTGCTGTGTCGGACGCCTCAGTCAGACTTTAAAAGAAAGTAAGACCAGCAATTGGAGCCTGTCTGAAAGTTTGTTTATGGTAGAATAGCCACAGAGAGAGAAAGTGAGGCATGGAGAGAAAGGCACAAGATGTTGAAACATTAATTTAGATGCACTCCAGTACGCTTTCACTGCAGAGACAACACTTGCATTCATGCGGCCCTAAGCCAATGCAGTTGAACAGTTCTCTGACACATCCTCGATCAGAATCAGAAAAGGAAGGAGAACAAGAGAGAGCAGAGGAGTGAGAGGACAGAGAGGCAAATACTGAACTTTTGCACTTATTCATGGACAGCAGAATTATTTTTCTCTGCTTGTATTCTGTGCAAAAATTGGTTTCAGCGCTAAACAAAGCCTGTTTAAGGGACATGGGCAGAATGTATAACAGACACAACACAATATTTTTACAATTCGCTGTGCCACAATACAAATGCTGTCGGGGCCAATGAACACAGTCATTTTTCACTTCGCCACTTGGGATTCTCCTTGTAAAACCCTTTGAAAAAAAAATTAATGACTGTTGCACCCAACGATGTTTTAAGTTGTGAGGCACTGAGGTGAAAATTGGCCAAAACCAAAAAGAGGTGACAGTAAATAAAAACAATTTGCATAAAATAAATGTGATCTCTTGTAATGTTGCTATCATTCGGTGACTGAAGGTCCAGGAGAGCACGGTTGGCTTTATTCTCTCTGCGTAGGAGTGTAGGATGACTCTCCTCTCCCCATTTCACCCAGTGACCATGGGTCTGTGTTACTGGACACAACAGAATTGGCAGATTGTGTTCTCTAGGGCTCCATGCTATGGAGAAAACATTGCATCACTGCAATTATACTGCTGCGTATTGCAACTGCTGTGTCTTTTAGTATATAAAGCCCATTTCTTTACTTTTCTCTAAGACTTAAAATATGTATTTAAAAAATGAGACTTAAAAAATTATATGTTTACTGCCTCGTCTATATGGTCCATTTGCATATGGTAGTCTGATGGTTACGGAGTTGCCCCTGCGATCAGAAGAATCCCAGGGGCACTGGGTTCCTGGCTGCCCACTGCTTCACTGGGTTAAATACAGAGAACGAATTGCACATTGTTCACACTGTGGTGTGTGGTGTGATCACATATGACAGATGGTTACTTTACGCTTACACTTCTGATTGTCTGATGGTTAGGGAGTTGTGATCGGAAACCTGTCGGTTCAAATCCTCAATGTACCTCATTGTGAGTCCTAGCTAGCAGGTGGATCTTGCACGACTAATTTTTGGAGCAAATGCATTTTTGTGCCGTGTTTACAAGGTCCCAGAATGTAACTGCTGTAGAGTTTAGTATGGATTGGAAATTAAGCTGCCGACCAAGAAGCTCTGTGTGTGAAAGCAAAGTGGTTTTGTCACAGTTTTATTTTCATTGCTGTTACAATCATTTTAAAAGTATGTTTCATGCTTATGCATTTTCCCAGTCAAAATATTTTCTTCTCTTTCATGCTATTTTTGACCATTTTTTCTGGCATAAATTTCAGCTTACATTTCAGTACATGCCTGGTTTTGAGAGCTGATGATACCCAGCATATTAAATCATGTCATGCATACTTTATACGATTTTTGAGGTCCCAGACATTTGATTCTCTGCGTTTATTGATCGGCGCGCATGCAGGTTTCATTTGCTGTGGCTGCATAATTGAACAGTGTGAGACAGTGTGCGGTGCTGTGTAAGTATACGATTGCACAGATGTTCTCGAGTCCTCTCCTGGATCACCTCATTCACACGGTTTCACAAGTGGATGGCCAGGGACAAATGTTGAAGGGCCTCATTCATCACGAATTCATTCTGAAGTTCTGGGAGCAGGTGCCCAAGCTTGTTTTCTGTGTGTGTTAGCGAGTGTGTTCTTTACCACACACAAATACACACATACACCCACACACATAAACAAAGCCTCGGTTAACTCTGCACAGGTGCCAGAATCTTAATGGTTTCTCTATTTAAGATAGAACAGAAAATTCACAGTAAAATCACGGTAATTCACACGTCAAATATTTCCCAGTATATCACACATGGCTTGGAGTTTTTACAGAAAGAGCGGTCAATCTAAAAGCTTTAGGATTAACAGACAAATACTTAAGTGATTGTTTTACCTTACATCACTAGTCTAGTCAGAACGTAAACCTTGTAGCTTAATCTGGAAACCCTAAGGTGAGTAATGAATAATGCTGAAAGATTGATCCTGTTAAATATTAGGGAAGCACAGATAAAGGAACTGCTGATATTCTGTATGCTCCATGTATATCGTGTTCATCCCGTCAATACATAAAGAAATTTGGACTAGATACATCTGAATGAGCATGTGGTACATAAACATGGTAAACATTTCTATACGTACCATTTACTCTCCAGTGCACACTGTATTTCTGCATTTAGCAGCAACATTTTTTGAATTAATGACATAAGGAACACAACAGCATTTCTACAAACATTTAACTAAACCCGTTCATGGCATGTCCACTGGTAGCATTTCTCCATGGTGGCCCACCCGGCCAAAATCTTTAGTGGAGGAATAGATGACATTCCATCAATTTCATGATTCTCATATTTTTGCACAGCAGATTGCACATTTAGGCTCCAGTAAATATATTGTTATATATTGGTCTGACATATCAGTCAAATGTAAACATCTGTCAAATACTGAAGCAAATATGTTCAGGTACTGATTATGATTCTGGTATTACTGTGCGTTTATGCAATTAGAATATGGAAGGGGCTTGTTCTTGATGTTTTTTGGCACCTCTGTTGAGATGCGTCCATTGTGGTATTTTACCAGTGCTGCCCAGTTCATCAGAGCTTCTTTTCTCAAGTCTTTTCTTTAATTTGACTCATCTGTACATTCCACATTCCAGTCAGTTCTTGCAGTGTATTTAGTGAGTCGTTGGTCTACAGATCAGGCAAAATCAAGCCTAGCAGAAAGGATTCTTTCAAGGTTCTGCTCTGAACCACTAAGCTAGGTCTATCAAAATGATGAATAGCAAGAAGATGCTGCATTATCACATCACATTCACATTCCTTTAAACCTTTTCAGTGAGTCAAAATACTGTTCAGACTCGAAACACAGCATCATGTCAGTTCATGTAATTGTTATTGATCACTTTCAAGTAAATGATACAGAAGAATCTATTGGGAAAAGATGTTTGTCCATATCTTTCAGCGCCGCTGTAGCTACTGGTCTGTCTGACGTACACTTTGGCAGCAACCTCTGCCAGAGAGGGAGAAACAGACAGAGACCGAGAGATGGACGGATGGGTTGATGAGTAGATAGGGTTACTGAAATTCACTCTGCCATTTTTGGATGAGGTTGAAAAATTGCAGTGTGTGCCGGCAAAGCACTTGACCTTTTCGACTGAAGTTCCCAAACGAACTGAAGTGAACCAACAGTGGACGGCCAGACAGGCTCCACCGCACTCAGCCCTCAGACCTACGGGTGCTGGGAGGTTGGAAGTGAAGACTGGAGGTTGGTGAAGGCTACACATATGATGATGTGAGGAAGGTTATACTTTTTTTTCTGTAGGGCTGTAGGCTGGTGAGTCATGTGGCCTGATTCTGTACTGCAGTGCTTTGCTTGTCTGTGGCTCTAACACGCATAAACATAGAACTCCTGTCTTCTCTTTGACCTCCAGCCTCTTTATATTTTTTATACAAGGTCATACATGTGGGTTTTTGTGTTGTATGTCATTGTGAATTATCCTGAGTATTATTCAAATTCTTTTTTGATAAACTGATGTAAGAATGTGAAATTACAGAAGCTTTTTTATATTCTGTGTCACTTCAAAAGCATTTCACCACAAAGGTATGTGAACCGGTCATGTGGTCGGACATTGACATTTCTGCACATATTTCTGTGCATAAGCGTCTTCTTACCAGCTTGTTGCATGCGGCCACTATTTTTTATTCCAAACCTGTATTCCAAGTCTCTTTCAAGTCAAGGTGAGGGAAAGCAAAACATCACCTATTTTGAAATATGCAGCACACTGATTGGTCAGTTTCTCATGATGAGTCTTAAGTTTTTAATAATATTAAATGGTTTAATTTGGTCTCTTTCTGTGGACATCACAACTGCATACGGTCACGTTTGTTTGCGGGAACAGACGTGAATATCACTGAGTAGCATTCATGAAATGGTTTTGTAGTAGCATGATGTGTGCAGCCTATCAACTACTCTTAATAAGGGTCGCTGATGCTGAAACTGGCAGCAGCTTCAGCAGTTACTAGATTAAATTAGTAATTTAAATTTAGCCACTACAGGCAGAAATGACTCTTGGTCATTTTAGATTGTTTGTTTGTAGAACATGTCTTCTCTTAAGCTGGAATCAGAACTGTAAAGAAGTGCATTCCATTTCACATCCACTCATGTTAAAGTGTATAACATCAATAAAGGCTGAGCTCTGCTCACATTTGTCACATTCATGTTGTCATACATCACTGAAAAGCTTGTTTCCTGTAGAATCTGTCTTGAATACCCAAATAAATCTCCTTTTGATTAACGATAAGATTACATGGTGACTGATATCTTTTCAGTTCGATTCAGTTCAGATTAAACTGAACTTTGGTTTGGTTCGTTTGCAGGTTAAGAAATGGTACAGACTTTTGAACAAATTACTGGAAGTTGGAGTTTTAATAAAAAGCAGAAGGTTCGGGCTCCTCTCAGTGTGGTCCTTGAGAATTTGGGGCTGAAGGGTTGTGTCATTTGACAACATATTTTATGTTTTTTTTGGCTTGTCTTTCGTTATTTTTTTGTTATCTACGGTTAGTATAAAAATAGTTTGGCTGATCACTTAGCGATCACTAGCTGTTGCTTAGCAACAAAAGCGCGCGCGCACACACACACATACATACACACACGCACACGCACACGCACGCACATAGAGCCAAATGCAGCCTTCGAAAAACAAAGGAGAGAAGAACAAAACACAGTATGCCTCACTTTTTTCCATGTTCACAAAAACACAGTGTGAACCTCCACTTTGGCAATCAAAACCATTTAACCACACACACACACTCACACACACACCACACACATACACCCCCAGCATTGATGACAGAAGTTAACTGTAGTCGCTGCCACGTGTTTTAAAGCCAGAGAGATGGACGCCAGACTTTTGAGCTCAGTAAAGCATGTAAGTGTCCCTCTTTGAAACAGGATTTGAGAGTCAGAGGAAAAAAAGGATCTGCTTTAAGGTTCTCACATGAATCTAACATATGACGGGAGCTTAAATAAAGCTTATAAAATTGCTGTAATAAACCAGGGAGCGTGTTTGTGAACTACACGATTCTGTCTATTATCAACATGGGGCCGTCTATTTTTAACACACTGGCTGAAGTCCCATTTCGACTGAAAGTTCGCGACGTCTCTCCGCAAATTCACTTAATCAGCTCGCGAACTAACAACCGCGTCAAGTCTAATACGTGTGCAATCAACTGATTCCAGAAAATGTTTAATTACAGGCTGTTGGAATATTTTAACTCAATCAAAGTCCACGACTAGAGATGAAAATGAGGGACGTAAATTGCCATACGGAGAGAAACCTGCTCCGGCGCTCGCGGCTCGTCACGTTTCTCAGGCCGGCAGCCGGGCCTAGTTGCCACGGTAACTCGCCGCTCTTCGCCGTGAGGTCAGAGCTGCCACTCAGAAAAGCGCCAAAGTGCTTAAATTCCCTGATTGTGCACGTGGTAGTCTGCAATTACCGTCCACCCACACAGGCCTAAATATACCGGCAGAATATCACACATGACATGAATCTCATCTAACAGGTTTAGCTGGTGACCTGCCTCAGGCTGCAGAAAATACTTATTTGCTGTAGCTGCTAGATTAAGTTTGACAACAAAAAGTTTTCTGAAAGTATCGGGAGCGCATGCTCCTGAGAAAACAGTCGCCCAGTGACAACATGATGAAACTCTTAAGTGTCACATCATTGTTAATTGGGCCCGAAAGGGAAGGAAAAATTCTCAACGGTGGGCTGATAAAGTACAAAATCATATTTTAAATAAATAAATGAATATCCATTCCATTTTGCTGACTGCACAAGGCTGCTTGAGAAGCGTAATAAGAAAATGCAGCTAAAAGGCTAAAAATTTCAATGTCCCAGTGCATTTCGGTCCTGTTTTTAAAGAGGATTTGCATAGACTCCCACACACTGAGAGCTGCTTTCTGCCTTTGGGTGCTTTGTTGAACTTTTTCTGCCTTTTCTACGTTTAAACACATTTTGGACCGAGTGGGCGTGAAAGGAAATGCCAGCTTTGCCAGTGACTAAATGTATGAAGTGGGTGAAAAGGGAATATTTTACAAAATGAACTAATGAATAACTCGGCTTCAACAAAATTTTCTTCTTAACCCACAAGCAGTCCGCTGACTAATTATACAACTGAAAATAAAACGAAAAAACTAATAAAAAAGACTGAACATTGAATTTTACTTCTGACAGATACTTTTTTATTTTTAAAAGTTTGTGTATTAATAAAATTCCATTCAAGGTCAAGGCACGTTGGTAACAAACACGACCTGACTACCAAATCTGTCCCTTAAATATGATTTAAACTCTCAATAAGGTGGAGTTGTAGAGGTGGTTTAGAACACAGAATGACGAATGAGTCATAAAACTGGACAAACGCTGTGGACAGCCCTATACAACAGGGTCTATTTTTACTAACCGCTTCAAGAGCAGCAATGCTGATCTAGAATCCATTTTGTGTGGCAACAATCATAATTAATACAGAGGAGTCTGATCTGCTGGTATCGTAGTTGTTAGGGTGTTTGCCCTGCGATCAGGAAGTCATGGGTTTGATTCCCAAGACTGCTAAGCACATCTGAGGAACCCTGAGCAAGGTTCACACACTGCTTCCCGGGCGCTGTGCTCGCTGCTTCACTTGGTGAATAGGTTAAATGCAGAGGAAGAATTTCGTGCTGTTCACACTGTGTGCCGTCGTGTGTTCACATATGACAGAATGGTCACTTTCTAACATTGTTTCCTACAACCCTGGTGATATCTGAAATGGAGTCCTAAACCACATCAGTAAGTCTGTACCACTTTAAATGAAGTTGTCAAATGTATTTATATATCACTTTTTCAACTGATGTTGGAGCAATGCAGCTTTACAAAATCTGGGTCCCAGCCAAGGGCGACAGAGGCAAGGAAAAACTCTTTAAAGCTGGAAGAAGAAAGAAACCAAGACAAAAAGCAGGAGCCTGTCCTCTTCCGGTTGATGCTGCATAACAAAAGCAGTAAAAAGCCTTTTTGGTGGGCCATTTCTAGAAAGGGTTTGTGTGAGCCGCAGTTCTAAACTAAAGATTAGGGCTGGGGGTAAGCGATTATTTTTAAAACGATTATTCGGGCGATTATTTTATCGAATAGTCGACTATTCTAA
>JBBPDB010123446.1:0-17497 GCA_037974465.1 Brachypetersius altus
AACAGAATGAACGGGAAAACTAATATTCAGGGGATGGGGGACGGTGTCTACGAGGGGAAGGCGAGGCGACCGTGACATTTCTATTATACCAAGATTCACTTTTTGAATGGAATTAGTGAAATAAATCAACTTTTTGAAAATATTCTAATTATATGACCAGCACCTGTATGTGAGTAGTGGGGTGGTAATAGCAATGAGTCAATTAAGACTAGTCTCACAGTCTAATGGACAATCCAGGGGCCCATTTCACTACATATTGTACTTTTGTATTTGTAACTGTGCACATACTAGCAAATCTTGACTTGTCAAAAAGTAAAATCAATAATATTAATCTAGTTTCTATAGAATAGTTATAGTTTACTATGTAGTGGGGAGCACTTTCAAGGAGCACTTTGGTGACTAACTACATCTCTTTCCTACTGCTTACTCATTTAAAAAAAAAAATATATATATATATATATTCCTTTCCCTTGACCCACTTCTCTATGACTTACGTTGTTCTTCTCTATGGCTCATGTATTGTTGGGTTAGTTATTATTATTTGACAGTTGTATAGATGCTCTGACTGCAGTATCTTGGTTAAATCGTTGACATGGATTTAAGCTGTTTTTCAGGTAAGAAACAGTTGTGGACTTCTTAAGTACTGATCGCTCTGGATAAGAGCGTCAGCTAAATGCCATAAATGTAAATGTAAATGTAGTGGGGCATTAACAAAAAAGCCGATTATTTGACGCGTCAACGTCAGAGGCACAAGTTGACACACCTGAGAGAAGTCAACAACTTGTGTTTTCTTTCCTCTCTCTATGCGTGTGCTTGTGCAATCTTTGCCTCTGCTTGGCTTACGCTGACACATGTTCCTTGACTTAACCAATTATTATAGTAATATATAATAAACAACTCCTACTAGTACTGCTAGTTTAGAAGTAGTATCTAAAGTAGTATAGTTACTATATAGATACACTGAGCATCTGAGGCTGAGACAAGTAGTATTTGGAATAAATGTGTCATTATTGTGTTTTCTCGTCCTAGTTATGTTTAAAAAATTATTTTGACACTGAGGGATTTCCATGCAAGCTCAGTGTAAAGGTCAATTATTCATGACTGATACTGATAAACAAGTAAAACACATGACAAACCTCTTTACAAACAATATTGTATTGACTTTGTAGCCATCTGTCCCTTCTAATGTGCAATCTTCAGGCATGAATAAATGTCTGGTTTTATTTTGAGAGCAGATATGTTCACACAGTTTGTGCAATCAGAAATCTGTTTACTGCCTTAAACAAATTTGCTGTAGCCTGATCTTCCAGCTTAACGAGATGTAGCCTTTTTAATAAAAATGCATTTGCCAGACTGAATCATATTTTTTGTCACAGCAGTGTTTTGGCTCACTGTAGTCTGGGTAAATTAATAAGTTGCCTGTATAGTGTGATGTTGGGGTGCTATTAGCCTCCATACATCATCTCAGATACACATTAAATGAATAAAGAACAGGAAGCAAATTATTGTGACAAATATGAGTCATGGTTCAGAATTAATTTCACCTGGATGGTGTAATAATGTTTCTGGGATGTGCTGGGATTTCCCCTTATATCCCTCTATGGTATAAAAACACATTCATAGATTTTATGCAAGAGACAGAATATGTACCTCAAAGCTGAACAAACAGTAATTATTATGACTGGTGTTAACAATGTGGAGCTGACTGCAGAGATTCAGGGTTCAGTAGTGGTGCTTACTGTTTTAGCCAGCAAAAATGAAATGGATTATGTTCTGGTCTTGGTTGGACATCTGTGGGGCTGTGTGGTGGAGTAAGTGCTTATCGATGTCCTGGAGCTGAAAGTTGGGGCTGCATGCGTGGTTGCTTCAGTGTCTGAAGAGGAATGGATTGCGCAGCCAAAATCTCTGGTCCTCGTCAGATTTTCAGATTTATTTTCTCAGTTTGCAGATTCTTAGTGTCCTCCAAAGTGGTCTGTGTATCTAATGCTGATCTGTAAAAAGGGCTTTCAGAGTGCACTCAGAATGCAGACTCCAGTAGACTTTACTCATTGAATCAACCTTGACTCATAGTGAAACAGATGTGATAAAGGAAATGGGAATAGCGCAACAAAAGAAAGACAAACAAAGGAAGAGAGTTTTTTTTTACATTATTGAATT
Organism: Brachypetersius altus; assembly: GCA_037974465.1. NCBI lineage: Eukaryota > Metazoa > Chordata > Actinopteri > Characiformes > Alestidae > Brachypetersius > Brachypetersius altus. The sequence continues at coordinate 2,158 of JBBPDB010123446.1, forward strand.
ACATTAGATTAATGTTGCCAGACGCTTTGATCCAAAGCAACATACAATTTGAGTTTCACTCAAGATCTGTAGTGCATCAGGAGAGGAGATGCTCTCTGAACAAATCTTTTGAAGCTTGAGAGGGATTCTGCTGCTCTGGTAGCCTTAGACAGCTCATTCCTCCAGCGGGGGAACCACAAAGAGACCAGTCTGGACTGGGTTTGCCTTGTGTGTAGGGATGGCAGAGCCAGACAATGTTCCTCAGAGTAGAGGATTTCTTGCATTTCAAATATTCTATAAGAATACGAGAAACTCATCTATTATTATAATTATTGTTATTATTATTCTAAAAGTTTATATCACTGTATACATGTATTTGCTTTGTTTGTGTTTTTGCTGAAATACTGAAATATTAGAAAAAACATCAGTCTAATCTGTCTAATCAGTCTAATCTGGCAATGCTGCACAAATTGCTCTGCTCTTTAAGTATGTGAGTGATGAGTGCAGGAATGCAGATAAAATGGCACATTTTATTTTCATCTATTAAAATATTTTTCATGTTTCAGCTCTCGTTAATAAAGGGGAGTGACCAAGGTTTAAGCCACTAAAAGCATGTTGTGCTCAGGCAATGTCAGCTGATTATGTTGTTCTGGGCAGCAGCTGGCCTGTGCACTCTCATTTATTCTCAGGAATACATGCAGTTGAGGGAACGCTAGCCAACTGGTTATCCACAGGAGTAGGAAACTAATTTAGACTTCCCGTGGAGTTAAAGCTGATAAGATAGTTTGGAATAGAGTTGTAGTCCTAGAAGAAAATCTTCCAAAGTAAGTAATATGCAATTCATGAGATGGGGGTTTATTACTTATCTTAGCTGATCATTTTAAAAGTATGAAGTAATTGCTCATTTTATGTCTGTATGTAGCCTTGCACACATGATATGATGAGCACTTCAGTGAATGTTTCATAATTCATAATACCAGACTCCACAGTCTTGGGAAGAAGTGGAAAGAACAGTCGCTTGTTACGGATTCCCCTTTCCATCATGTCCTGGGTTTTCTCTGGCTGCTCTTGCCCACTATTTCACTGTTTTTTTTATAGTTGTATTTAATTATGTTTAGGCTTATATATATATATATAAACTGCCTGTTTTATGAATCTGGATTAAGCTCTGTTTTAGACGAAATTGAGGTGGCCATGGTGAATCACCATTGGCAGCATTGGCAGCGGGACTGTTATAAGCACCACTCATTTTTTTCATTCCCCCACTTTTCCCCTCCCGGACTACAGCCAAGACATAGAGCTCTGCATTCAGATGAATGAATGAACAACTCTGGAACGGTACTTTCCACAAATATCTACACCCACCTTGTTACATCAAGCATCCAGACTGTTATATCAAGCATCTGGACTAACTATGCTGTCACAATTAGTAGTATATACGTACGAGAAATTGAGAAATAAATACCAGGAAAATTAGTGTGGTAATTATTTTATTAACCATCCTAAGCATGGTGATTAGAACTGATGTCAGATATAATGAAGTTTCCTCTGAGATTTCAAAGAACGTGAGTCAAAGGTGTTTTATCTCCAGTTAAGCAACCATTGCCCCAGGCTTGTATGAGATAAGTTAGAAAACTGAGAACAATGTATAATCACATCACAACGGTGCAACAATGAATTGCACACACATCTCTTTTCACACATTTCTTGGACAGCATGCTTTCAAGGCTGTAATTCCTTTGTAATTAAAACACTGTCTGAAGTACTATTTGCTATTGTTAAAATGATGTTTGCAATTAGCTTGCCTCATTTCTTGATCAATGGTAACACAGAGCTATAATGGGCCGCTTGCCTAGAATGCTGAAACATTTTTCTTTTTCCATTTAAATTGTGCTCTACTCTCTCTGGTTCCCCCTCTTTAAAATCCCATTCGAAGCACGGGTCCTACTCTTTATTTCATGCATGCCAGAATACCTTGTTTCACTTTTACACAAAAAGGATCATGCAGATCCATGTGGGACTTCAGCCTTGAATTAAAAACATACTATGACATGCGGCACTGAAAACGAGAAGCTTTAAATATGCATTAGAGTTTGAGATGAAAGTGTCTGTTTCCCCACACCAGTAAATGTAATTCTTTTGAAAAGTTCATTTGTCACTGGAAGCCAAGGTCAATCATGTGTGTTATTTATGAACCTCGCTAAATTCAAATAAAATATCGATTTTTAGACCTTCTCTAAAGGCTGCGCGTGTGAATCCTTTTGAATTAATCTGCTTTTCCATTCAGCATGAAAGAGAAACAGCCCAGGAGTTGTATTAGATCCTATTGTTATGGAAAAATAATGTTCTTTCATAAACTGGAAAACGAAAGCTACGAGCTGTACACACTGATAAAGATGACAGATTTATAACAAGGTTAATGACCCTCTGCTGAGATTATTCCTCAGCATCCATTATGATGGTAAAAATGGTTGCCTTTTGAGGTATGTTTAGGACATATTGGGATTTCTAAGGGTATACTCACACTAGGCAGTTTGAATCGTGCCCGAATGCATTTGACCACCAAAGCGCGGTTTGTTTGACTAGTGTGAGTGCTCCGACTAGTGTGAGCTCGCATGTAGTGTGAGTGCTAACCGCGCTGGAGCATGGATCAGGACGCATGACACCACGTTTTTGCGACGCTCCAAAACCATTTATCGTGCCACAAAAGCGATAGACCTGTTTAGCAACAGCCTGTGAGAGGGCTGTGTACCACCGCGGACCAGACGACTCAAAATTACTATCAAAAAAGTGACCAGAGCGACGGACTCCACTGCGTTCAGCGAGAGGGCCGCTCTTCCTGTTTATCCTGAAACCATCGCACAATAATGATGCAAGCGTGCTCCGGCACCAATGCAGAAATCTAATGTGAGTGCGGGCCAGAGGGGGAGTGGGGAGGGGGGACAATCGAACTCGGGCCTGGTTCAGGGCAACCGAGCCTAGTGTGAGTACACACTAAGAAGGGGATTCTAAGTTCTACTTGTATTACAGTGTCCCCATTATGAATTTTCATCACTTTCTTGGAATTATAGTAGTATGTAAATCATAAATATTGCTTTGGTTTCATACCATACCATTCATTCTCCTGTCCACATGGGTACAGAAAGAGAAATAAGGGAAACATTATAAGGAAAACAAAGAACTAATTATGATGGGTTGGGTAGATGAAACCACATGAATATCTCAAGCAGATCTCTTTAAACTAAGCATAAGGTAACAATTTATACATTCATACATTATACTGATGTATTTAGTACTGAATGCCTATTGGAGCTGTCTATCCTGACTAGTTTTGAAGTAACTTTACTGAATAGATATTTAGTTAACCTAAAGAAAATTAATTAAATAATAAGTCATAAAAATAAGTAATAAAAAATAGACTTTGCCCAAAATGAATGTAGTGCTTTAGGCTTAAGTTACCTTTCAGGATGCCGCTGGTGTCGAAAAGCTGAAAATCAGCAGTGCAAGAAGTTGACTGCAGATGGGGAATGCATTTTAAAATGTTTTTGATTATTCAGAAGAAGCCAGTGGAAACCATCAGGTTATGCTGGTGGGTGAAAGGGAGGCTGCCTCAGATGAGCTGATAAGCTAACAGGTGCATGGTCAGGTGCTGTTTTTTTTGGGGGTTTTTTGTCTTCAGTTGACAACGCATTAGTTTGTCAGAGGAATATATTTTCACACATTCCATCTCATTAGCAAACACATCTCATTAGCAATAAACTGCCCTGCATTTGCTGTCTCAGTCTTCTCCTTACCAACACATTCTCACATTAAGGCAGTAGTGTTAAGGCAGTAGTGTTTCATAGGGACATACACTGCAATATACATATAAACCTACTCACAAATACAGTAAAACAGTCTTTTCACAGTCCTCTTAAAACATAAATCTGGTATTTACTTAACTGTATGGCAGTATATTGTGGCCTGGTGGTTAGGGAGCAGCCTCTGCAATCTGAAGTCTGTGGGTTCAAATCTCAGGACTGACAGTTGTACTACTGAGATACCCTCAAGTAAGGTACCATATCCATACACTGCTCCCCATGCTCCATTGTCTGTTGCCCACTGCTTTATTCATGTGAATTCAGGGTTAAATGAAGAGAAATTAAGTACTGTGCCCTGTGATCAATGTAGTACATAAAATATACAAATCTACAATTTTTTGGAGGGTTTGCTATTCTTTATCCATGCAGCCTGATTCCAGGATTTTCTTCCCTCAGCCAAGTTTTGGAGTTCAAGATGATGGTACTATAAAATGATCTACAATGAATCCCCACGTTTTTTTATCTAGACTTTTTTAAAAATCTTTATTTTAAGGATATTTGTAATCTATACATTATGTGGAGCTTCATCTGGTCTTTGTATTCAAAACATGTTAATTTACTAAAGTAGTTCTTCAAGGAGCCATCAACTCAGAACGTTCTTCACATAAGAAAATTATGAGAATTTCTTAGGACAGGTTGCAAGGTATAGCTCAATAAATGAGTCCGTCAACCACCCGGTCTTTAATTTGCTGTTTATGATGTCATTCTGAGTAAAGTAGAGTCATTAGTGAAATATATGTGCTAGCTGAGAGCTGGGGTGGCAGACGGCCTAGTAGTAGAAGAGTGAGCCAATAATGGGGGGTGCCGGCTTGAATCCCAGCACTGATTAATATTCATGGTTGGTGACTGGGCTACAAACTGGAGAGTTCATAATACTGGAATCTAGATATGACCTGTCTGCCATTTTGCCTGTGGGCAAAGTGCTCATCTCCTACAATCCAAAAAAGGCCAGCAAAGGTTCTTTGGAATGATGCCATACAAGAACCACTAAAAACTTTTCAACAGATAGATTGAAAATACTTTTATAAAGCTTAAATAACTCCCATGTTGAACCTCCATTTAAAAATTCAGGTCCTATTTTATTTAGATGCCCCGCCCCCCATAGATTTATATTTATAGAAATTATTAAGTGATTGTGTGTTTAAAATCAGTAGATTCTCATTAGTGTTAGGGACAGGAACAAACAGAAAACCAGTGATTCAGAAAAATTAGATGCAGGTCGCTTGATTAGGCATTAATTTAAAAGTAAAGGACAGAAGTTGAGATGCCAAGGATTTTGCAGTTTAACATCTAAAGGCGCAAGATACTATGAAAAATTAAAGTTAAAAACTTTAAAGGTCCTTGAAAGGCTTCCCGCATGATTTTGGAGTTTCTGTGGGCCCAAACACTAGTTAAATTAAACTGATAGATTTGACTTTATTAACACCATTTCAATGCCTTTGTCCTGACTCTGTGGGTTTTGTAAGAAGGATTCAGTATCAAAGTACTGGATAATGATGAATGGTTCTTTTCTCTAGACTGTAGAGAAGGGAGTGATTGGTATGGGATGGACAGGACTGAGAATTTTAAAACATTGTGCCTCAGGCAGAAATGTTCATAATCCAGCTGTCTCTGAGATTGTAATAGAGATTTTAGATGATTGTAGGTGTATGAGAAAAGGCAAAACATGTTTACAGCCTTGTTGGCTTCAATCAATTTTCTGCCCTCAGGGTAACAACAAAGAAACCCAAAAACGACTCATCAGTTGGGCCTCAAATACAATAGTATTGGTCTCACTTTCTCTCATTGTCTTCTGTTATCTTGTATTTTGATAGTTGCATGTAAGTCATATAAAAATCTAAACAAAATATCTGTTTGCAGCTTTTAAAGACAGTAACTTAAATGATACTGGCTTTTGGTAGCATCATGAAATATATGCTAATATAAAAAAAGATCTGCTAGAAACGAATATCAATATCTTTTTCCCTCGTGAAAGCAAATGCATAGCAACGTCCTTCACCCTTAAATCACCTAATACCACTCACTTAGACTGGACAAATGTTCCTGACGTCAAAATGTCTGATGAGATAAGATAGGACTTTGTTAATGCCTGGAGGGAAAACTGAGATGTCAGTATCCTCAATATTATGTTATACATGAAGACTTTTAGGACATAATGTCAAATTTATTTAAACAGTTTTAAATTATGTTAATAATATCACCAAGCAGCTGTACGGCAAGGCTATTTATAATGATAACGGAAAAGAACTGCCATGAACACGAAACCTTGAGAGAAGCAAAGACTGAAAAGGAACGCTGTCATCATTTACGTATCTCTCAGTAGTCAAGGAAATCGTGAAATTGCTCATGAATAGCACACTTTAGCCAGTTTGAAGAGAGCGCTACAGCAGGTATTCCCAACTGAGTACCCACTGTGCTGGAGGAACTGCACACTCGGGTCACTAGGGTGGGACCCTCAAGGGTATGTCTTCAGTATCTTCGAAACATAAATGTACCAGATTCTGCTTCAGTTAAATATTTTAAGATGCGCTGACTCCTACACTCTGGTTCGACCCCAGATCTTTTATATTTTTACTTTTTATAATTTTATACTCAAGAAGTATAATTTTATACTCAATAAGTATAAGTACAGATGTGCCCTTGGCAATGCAGTGCACCTTTAAAACCCAATTAGGGCACGCAGTTGAACTTTAAGGACTGTGATATACCTTTGATGTTGATTTTTAACAATACTTGGATTGTTAGTTTTTTTTCCTACTACATGTGAACATGACCTTACAAAAAGTAAGTTTAAAAAAAAACTTGCCATCAACATTGTGTTAATTATGATAAGTAATCTTTAAAAAAAAACTGTAATCGCTACAAATAAAGATGAGAGGTGTCCAGGCTGTGTGCTTTTCTGTTTTTAATGAATGTGAAGGCTGGATAATAAAAAAAAATTGAACAGGAAAATATTGAAACACAAACTTAATGAGGACCTATGAGAGTATCATGGCTAGTAAAGAAAAAAAAAAAACAAGTGGATCTTTGACCAAATGACAGAACCTCTTAATTGAGTGAGAGGAGTCATAGAAAAGTCATTATGAACCCTAAAGATTCAAACAGACAGTTATTCTGAAGAAACATATGACTGCAAGGAGCTGATAGCATGTAATAACAGTAATAATAATGTAACCCTAGTGAAGAACAGCTATTGCCCTCAGGTCTGAAGAGTGTAATGGAGAAACTGTGCACTTCTGTACAATGCAGTGGGTTCTAAAAGAGCCCTTACCGGTGAGCCACTGATCATGTGCTCTCTAAAAATAACATTAATCATACAGTTTCTTTTCTGTATCTTTTTTCAGCATGACAGTACAGAATCCATGTGCTTATCCACCATCCATGTGCTTTTTTTTTTTTTTTTTACTTGAATGCGATCAAGTAAAGCCCTTGCAGCCACAATCTCATATTTTTCTTGGCAATAATTCAAATTAGTCTTTGATGAAGTGAAGGATATTAGATCTTGCTGAAAGAAGATACACAGTTGGTGCTGTAACCATGGCGATTTCTTATTCATTTAAAGTTAGCATCAGACAACAACAGAGCTTTCAAGATTCATAATAATATACAGATGACAAACTGAAAAGTGTGACATGTTTTTGTTTGTGATTGTTTTGTTAGATTAGTTAGATTTTGAGCTTCTGATTTCGATGTTTTTTGAAAGGACACCATTTGGAGTATCACCTATCACCTCAGACCTTCAGCGAGATCACTGAGCGGACAATGATCACACAGTGTCCCTGCTATAATAAAGGATATATTGATAGGTAAACTCTGTTTGAAAATCTGTGGATAACGTTGATTAAATTCAAGGCCTGAAGATTTATGAAAGTAGGCATTGTGTTACTAAAAGCTGAGCTCTATTATGCTAAATACATCAATGTAATCAATTGGCCCTCTATAAATCATCCCTCCACTGTTTGTAGTGTCAGCAAGCCCTCTGAATGATCTAAAGAGGGCTAGCTGTTATTACTGAGCTTCACAGGCACCTGTCTGACAGGTAACATAACATTTCTGGTGCTGGCTTTAGCTTCCACAGTTTCTTGGTTTTATGGTTTCAAGTAACAAAAGATTTTTATGAAATGAGATGAAGTGAAATGATTAAATGTGGAGAATTAAGTTACAATTCCTAAAGTTACAAGTTCCTAAATATTTGGATGTAGACAAACATATTGTTATTTTAACTGTCGGCCACAGCATATTACAATTGAAATTAATTGTAGAATTTGTAAGAGATCAAAAATAATTGGCCAAACGGCAGTCCGGCTGTTCCATGGCCAGGTGTGTGTCATTCCATCCTTATTTCACTTGCAAATAAGCAGATAAAAGTGTGGCATGTGCACTTAAAATCTGTTGTTATTAAATCTCAGTATTAAATCTCGAAAGAGCTGTCACTACCAGTGAAGCAAACCATCTCCAGACTGAAAAGTGCACCAAAGTTATCAGAGAGATAACAAGAACATTAAGTGGCCAAGTCAACTGTTTCATACATCCTTAGAAGAAATGTATGTGTTGGTGAGCTCAGAAACATCAAAAGGCCTTGAAGATCACAGACAAAACTGTAGTGGATGACAGTAGGACTCTTTCCTTTTGAAGGAAAGTTCCCTCATAACAGTTGATAATCTAAAAAAGACTCCTGGGTACAGGTTGCAATATATATATATATATGTGTGTGTGTATGTATGTATGTATGTATGTATGTGTGTATATATATATATGTATATATCTATATATATATAATTTTATTTTATTTTTGTCTGTGCAGTCTTGGAATTCTGGAACAACAGCTTAAGGACCAAAGAAATAACTGTATACTTGGACCAGAATAATAGGAAAAATAACAGTATGGAGAAAGTACTGGTTACTGGTCCAAATCATATTACATTTGTCAAGCATAGTGGTGAGAGTGTCCTGTCATGGTCATGTGTGGCTGCCAGTGGAAGTGATTCCGTTGTAGTTAAAAATGATGAAACTACTGGCAAAAGCGGCAGGATGAGTGCGGAAGTGTGTAAGACTATATTATTACAGATTCAGCCGAATGCTTAAAAACTAATTGGATGACACTTTATTGTACAGCTGGGCAATGACCCAAGTCATACTGCAAAAGTAACCCAAGACTGTTCCAGAGAAGTGGAATATTCTATAATGGTAGCATCTGAAGCCAAAAGGGAAGGTAAAACATTCCAAGCAGAACCAGGACCTGAAGACAGTATCAGCAATGGTCTAGCAGAGTTCAATTCAGTTTTATTTATATAGGGCTTTTTACAGTCAATGTTACAGAATCTCAGTCTGAGCCCCTAGTGAGCAAGCCTAGGGCAACAGAAGTGAGGAAAAACTCCCTAAAGCTGGAGGAAGAAACCTTGGGAGGACCCATCCTCTGGTTGATCTGGAGAAAGGAAGTCTCTATGGAGATGACTAAAAAAAGAAGACCCTTATGAACAAACTTAACTGCTGAACAGATTGGCCATCTATGGCTAACAAAGTTTGTACAGTTCAAGTCAGTCGAGGTAGTCGAGGTAGTCTAAGTGAGGAGTAGTTTGAGAGTCTCTAGTCCACAGGAACAGGATCAACATTCTCTGCCAGAGATTTTGAACACCAGTTGCCCTTGAATAGGGGAGGAGTATGTGGGGAGTTGAAAGCAACCAAACCAATCAAGGACACAGATCAGAAGTTGGTGATCTGGAGCCCCCACTCTGATCAGTCGGGCTAGACAAATGTGCAGCTGTTCCCCTCAGAGAAAGTTCTGTCTAAATTCACAAGATATAATTTGTAACTTTAAAGAGTGCCAGTTGAGACTCCAGCATGCCCCACTATAGCAGCCTAGCTAGAAAGTGCAGAGCCGAGGGATATGATATACACACGAGCACCCTGAGGCACTGGTGCCCCCCTTCTATACACTCAAAAAACCTGAGTGAATGTGAGGAGTACCAGAAGGATAGCACCAGCATCCCAGTTTACTAGAATTCTCTGTGCCCACCATCTCCCAGCTCTACACTCTTCATCTGACAGGAAAAATTAATTACGGAATAACTGACTAAACAAGTAAGCTTTCAGCCTGAACTTAAAAACACAGTGTCTGAGAGGTATCACCAGGGAAGCATCTAGTGGTTGCAAGCCAGTATTAAAGAAAACAATTTAATTTATGTGTCCTGTTACTTTTGAGCCACTAAAGTGGTTGTAATTCCTGCACTGTTCAGCTGTTTTAGATTTATTAAAAATGTCTCCACGTTGCCATTTGGTTTGTCTGTCTTCGTAAATGTTCTCTTCGTAAATGTTCTCTTCGTAAATGTTCTCTGAACGTGATTAATATCAAAATATGAATTTTAACAAAAGTGTTGCCAGGGTAACTCTTAATGTTCACTTTCAAACCAGCTTCAAGCTCTGTGGCTCTGCACATTGATGGATAAGATAATAATGTGACACAAACTAAAAGATGTATTCTCTTTTTATGCATACTAATATTGCAAATTATATACAGACCAGTGGTGTATCCTAATAACTGAATCATGCATTATTTTCCAATAATCAATATACCTGCTTATTCAAACAGTAAATAATGTATCTGCAAATCAGTATATATATGTGTATATACATGTCTTTATGGAGCTTGCTTTGTGCACTGGGGCACAGTCATGCTGGAACAGAAAAGGATCTTCCCCCAAACTGTGGACAAAGTTGGAAGCATGGCTTTTTCCAAAACGTTTTGGTATGAAGCATTAAGATTGCTCTTCACCAGAAGTAAGGTGCTTAGCCGAAACTCTGTAAAACAGGTGCATCCTAATACTTGTGACCATAATTTGAGGGTACATTTACATGTTTGTACCTTGGTGAAAAAAATCTACCTGTGTAGTAATGCTGTCCTCTGACAGTATAGTGTTGCACTGCTCTAAGATCTCTATAAGGAGATGGAAAATGCATTCACAGTTTTCAAATCAGTTTGCAGTATATTTAGTACAGTAATATTATTTAACAATTTAATTAGTTATTTAATTAAAGTATAACCAGCATATCCAGACCTCTTGGGTACAAAATAGCCTACTTGTGCCACTAAATAGAATAAAAATAAAAGCAGTAAAATGAACACATTCGTTTAAGTTCCCTTTTGCTTCCATTTGCTTGACTTTCACTTTATTGTTCTATATGGGTCTTAGATCATCTTTGATAGGTCAAACAATAGACTTAACTCTTCACTTTAAGAAAACTGTTAATAACTATTCTTTTGTTCACAAATGTTGTATTCCCTTATGCCACATCTGTTGTATAATTTACCATATAATAGGGAACAAATTCATTTTTTAGTCTAATGCTGTTGCATTTTTGGTCATTAATGGATCTGTTTGTCACAAGAGGTGAGGTAAGTGCTTCATATATGATGGAGTGTACATTGTTTTCTGGTTCCTATATTGAACAACTTATAAATAGTCAAGAATCACCAGTGTGCACCTAGGAATCCTGGTACTATAGGAAAGTAGTACAGTGATTTTTAAATGTCTGTGAGCTTTAATATGTTTTAGTCTCCTGTATGTCCATATGTATAGATAGACGGTTGAGGATATTGTACTCTATCATTATTTAGCCATAGACTTTGATCGTCTACTCACACTTGGATGGAAATTCTGTGAATGTGCCTGCTGAAAACTTTCCTTTAATTGGCTCACACCTGCATGGCCGCTGGATCAACAGGGATGAGTGGACATTTGACCTGGCACTTTTCACAGCACTGGGGTGACGCCCCACCACTTTTTGATTAGATTCAGACCACTTGTTTTGAAAAAAAAATAAAAATCTCCACTGTCCTTAACCTCATGAACCTCTGACCTTCAGCATAGACCACATTATGTGAAATGTATTAAATGTCAGTGGCAATATTTCTTTCTGCTGCTGTGCTACCCTACAATTTGATGTTCTACCAAGATTTTAGCAAATTTAGCTTTCTGTGCAGAGCCCAATTTATCATTTCTCCTCAACCTTGCACATTTTAAAAATGAATGAAATTTGCCTTTTTAAAGTTTGACTCCACTCTTTCCCATCTGCATAACTTATTCCCCGTTTCATGTCACTTTGAATATGAAGATAAACGGTGGTGTTGCCAAACATGTACATGAGGGACTAGTTGGCAGAGGCTTGTTTCCAGCAGATTCAACAAATGCCCCCACGCTTGTTTATAATGTTTATAAGTAAAAACCAATATGTCAGCTGGAAATAGTGACAATTTATCTATTTTTGCTGTAGTGTAATGTGTAGTGTACACAGTTAGGGTAAAAGAACACTGGTACACTATATGGACAAAAGTATTAGAAGGCGGGATCATTACACCAACAGGGACTGAAATGACATTCCTTTCAGATACATAGACTATAATATTGTCCCACTTTGCAGCTATAACAGCTTCCGTTGGTCTTGGTAGGCTTTCCCACAAGATGTTGAAGTTTCTGTGGGAATTTGTGCCCATTCATTCTGTAGAGCATTTATGAGGTCAGGCACCGATGTTTGACAATTTCCATTCCAGTCCATCCCAAATGTGTTGGATGAGGTTAAGGTCAGGGCTCTGTACTGGCCAGTCCAGTTCTTCCACACTGAACTCCAATCATGTATTTATGGAGTTTGCTTTGTGCACTGGGGCACAGTCGTACTGGAATAGGAAAGGGTCTTCCCCAAACTTTGTCCACGGAATTGGAAGCATGGCATTGTCCAAGATATCTTGGTAAGCTGAAGCAATAAGATAAGGCCTATACCAAACCCTGAAAAACAAATGTGTCCCAGTACTTTTGTCCATGTAGTGTATATCTTTGCGAGTACATTTATGCTGTTTGTACCTTGATGAACAAAATGTACCTGTGTGTTAACTGTGTGTACTCTGACAGTGTGGTGTTATATTGCCCTGTGATCTCTGTAGAGAGGTGGAAAAAGCATTTTCAGGTTTCTTACTTGCCTTTGCTTCATCTGCATTTATAATATGTAAAAAGGGGGCATTTAGCATACATTACATTTACAGCATTTGGCAGACACTCTTTTCCAGAATGACTTCCAGTCTAATCATGTTACTGAGGTAATCTAATGTAGGAGTTGTTCCCAGTGATGCTTTCATGCTTGTCTTGGCAGGGAAAGAAATTGCAGTCTTCAGGAAGGAGGGCTGTTATCCCTTCTCCTATACAAACGACAGTACAGAGACCAGAAACATAATATTGACAATTTTTCTGATAACTCATCTTGACTCAATATGTATTTAATAAATAATAGTCACTCCCAGATAATAATACACACAGTGTTTTTCACATACATTATATGGTTATTTATTTATTTACTTGTTGGGACACTGTTTTAGTTCAATGGAAATAACAATGGTCACCTTTCTTGTCTTCAAGCGCACTACTGGTATGGTGTAGTGGGTAACATTGCTGCCTTCTGCCTGAGCAGACTAGGTTTGAGTCCGACTTGGGAAAGGGAAGGTCTCCTACAGCTATGTTAGATTTATTCTTAAAACCAATATTTTATTGAAAGCAAAACTTAATAACAAATCTAAGGTTAACAGTAACAGTTTAAGTACAGTTCAGTAAATATGCCTTTCTGCCAAAATTGTCAAGGCTATAGAACAGCCCTGGTTATATAAGGATCGTTTCTGCAGCTACGCTGTGTCTTTCAACTCCTCCACTGAATTTTGAGTCAGAACAAGAGTTTTAAACATCAAACAAATGAGTGGGCCTTGAAAAGCTGGTGAAAGCTATTTACTCTTCTTTTCTAGGTGTCACAGTGCAATCCCTGCGTTGTGCGCTACCTTGGGAGCTGCAGGAACTAGCACGAAGACAGGGATTCATGCTGGTGGGTTTTATTTAAACAATAACAAGAACAAAGGAAACAGGCTCGCGGGTCAGACAAACGAGAGTACAGGATCAAAAAACGTGCTCCAACTAAAGGCATGCTAAAGACAACGATGGACAGATGAGGGAGGGCTAACAGAACCAGGCTTAAGTACACACAGAAATCAGGCATGAAACACTGACAGCTGGGAACTACAAGCCTGTGACACATGAACAAAACAGGCAGAAATATCAAAATAAAAGACCCGGAACATGAACAGAGAAAACAAAGAAAACAAGAACCAGAAAAACCAACAAAAAAGCAGTGGCATTTACCAGCCACTGACCAGACCGTGACACTAGGTGCTAAAACCTGCACACACAAAAAAGTAAAAAGCCAAATGCTCAGGTCATAATTCAATGCGTCTGAAAATTCTAAACTACTTTAAATGCAAGGGAATTACTGTGACACAAAACATAAATATATAAAGTACAATAAACGAATAAAAAAAGGAAGTAACCCCAAAATAAACTCAACATTTTGAGTCAGACAGGGTTAGGGTTGAGGTGAACTCAAAAGGTTAAGTCAAAAAATTGCATAATTTTTTATAGTGAAATGTATAAATTAAAAGTAAATGCATGCATTGGAAATATAAAACATGCAATTATATGCATACTGTATACAGTTACATATTATTTTCCATCAAGTATATCAAAATCAACATTGATACTCCATACTGTTCAGTATGCTATATATGAAACATATGCTGTATATGAGACATAAAAAAACACGTTTCCAGGTGGATATAATGAATTCAGGCTTTTGGATATGCTTTGGCAAACTCTGTCTTTCCTGCAGTCACATAAAATTAAAGAAGAATAATACAAATCTTTGTAGTTGCTGGCTTGATGACAATAACAGAGTAGACCTGCCACCTTGGCTTTCTCAGCCTTGATAAATAGCTCTGTAATACACGGCTAGAAAGTCATTAAATCTCATAAATGAGTTGAGCAGTAACCCCTAGTGTGTTTGCTTAAAGTAATTAAATTGACCGGTTATTCAGTGCTTGGCATGTTTTCTTTTCTACATGAGACGAAGCATATGATCAGAAGAAGGGAGACGTGTCCCTGAGTGCATTGTAAATCACTGCATAGCTCCAATTTTTCAATGACAAAGTCCCTGATTTACCAATCTCACATACTTCTCAGGCACCTTTTTTCTACCATCCAGGCTTCTAGATAACAGAGGGAAGTCTTCAAATCATTACGATCAACTCAAGCTGGCTGCTGATTGATTGTGTAATCAGACAGTAGAGCAGCGTTGCTGCTCAGGTTTGCCAATAATGCTGTTCAACTGTTTTCATTTCGGTCTCTTGATAAAATTTGATTTCCATTTTGTTGCAGACAGCTCTCTTAAAGAATCACCGTATTGTTTTTCAACATGATCTCATTCTTTTGCATCTGGAGTGTATAGATGACTGTATTGCAAATACATTTGCAATGGTGGTGGTGGTGGTGGTGGCGTAGTGGGTAGGATACTTGCCTCTAGACCACGAGGTCATGGGTTTGAATCCTACCTTCAGCACAATGGGTTCCTGAGCAAGACCCTTAACCCCAAGTTGCTCCAGGGAGAGACTGTCCCCTGTAGTTAGGGAATGGAAGTCG
>JBBPDB010123460.1:0-36524 GCA_037974465.1 Brachypetersius altus
GGTAAATTTGGCTCCGGTGTCACAGCTCAAGGAAAGAGGCAGACCTGGAAGAAAATATCCCAGCAGATAAACTCCTCTTTCCCTCTGGTTGTGCGCACCAGTGAGGAATGTGAAAAGCCATTTTGTCCTCTGCTATAGAAACTCTTAAGCCTCTTAAAAGTCCTCCTCTCTACTCTTAACAAATTTTACCTTAGGAGCTGTTTTTAGGGCTAAGATGTTTTGTGAATCATTTTTATCTTTACTGAGATTTAATCCTAAATTTAAGGGGAAATTCTAAGAAAATGCCATTATTCTAATATTTTTCTTAGAATTACATCACTAGGAGACACTTTTAGGCTTAAGCAGCTTTGTGAATATGGGCCCTGGAGTATAGGATGGCTTTTATAGTGTAAATGTGTTTGTTGTCTGTGTTAGGAAATTTAAAGGAGATTCCAGCAAGTGGTCCTCATTTCTTCCTAATTAACTCATTAAAGCCAAGTGCCTGGGAAACTGACCCTAAGCTGTAAACAGAGTGGGTTTGGTGAGACTGTTGACAGTGGTGGTAAATGGAACCAGACGTCTGCCTCTTAGAGCAGAAAGTTACTGTGCCTGATGCCTGAGGCATTGATTTACCAGAGATTTGAGAAGCTTTCTGTCTAAAACTAAACTCATTCATGGTGAAGAGGTACATGCAGGAAAATGTATATGGATTATAAAGTCGAACTTGTGCAGTGGGTAATGGTGTTCTTAATTTTCAGGGTATGAAAAAAAACCTGACATTTTGGTAACTGCTCAGCTCACTTAGAAACAATACAATACATAGTTGAAAAAATAGTCCCATGTATCAGGTACAAGGTACTGGATATACTTAAAGCAAAAAATGAAAAAAGGGGAACTGAGTCAAATCAATCCAGGATCATGCAGTCAAAAAGCAGAATTATCACTGATGGGATTGTGTCCTAGAAAGTAATACTTCAGCATGAGTTTAATGGTAGGGGAAACACTGGTGTCCATTAAACAACAAAAGAAGCAGAGTCATTTGATTTTCAACATTTGTCTTTAATTACCCCCCCCCCCAGTATAAAACAACATAACACAACACAAACGTTACACAGATTTCACACAATACAGTTTAAAAGTCATTTCAGTACCTTTTTGCAATAGTAATTTGTACAATATGGATTTAAATATCATAAACAAATCCCAGAGGGCACGATAAGTTGTGTATGTTTTATTGGCATTTAGATTTACTGTTAAACAAAAGATATTCATTTGTTATCTAAAGGACATTTTTTGTATGATTAAGAAAATGTTATTCTGGGCTTTTAAACAGTAGTGAAGTAACCTGGACCTCATGTCATCGTGTGAGTTCATATCCATTTTCCAAATCAATCTGTTCTTGCAGAACCTTCGCTAAGCTACATCAGAGCGTGAAATGTGAGCAGTGAGCGCTGAGGATGGTCTTTCTGGGCTGAATTCACAGCTGTTTCTTGTTAGTGGTGTAGGCAGCAGCCTCCGCTTCACGCCTGGTGTGGTTTTGGAGGTTTTCTGTTTTCACAGTTAAAAAACTTTCCTGTATCGGAGAATCCAGAGAACCTTCTCCTGAATGGGGGGGGGGGGGGGGGGTTCAATTTTCTTTTAGCATTTGTAGAAAAGAATGAATGCCTTTTCTGAAAGAAGTAACAGGCCCTGCTGTTGTTTTCTGCTTAGCTGTTCTGTCTATAAATCCGAGGAGCTATTAAAATCAAAGCAAAACAAAAATGCCACCACTAAGTAAATCCACACTTTCAAATCCGAGGAGCGCCAGACATTGTTTTCTGGACTCAGATCTCCAAGCATGCAGATATGGAGGTCGTACGTTAGGTGAGTGTGTAGCAAAATGATGCACAGCGAAGGATGCACAGACTCCACGTCTGTCCACTTTCCGACAAAAACCGGCAATTAAAGTCCACCTTTGCTCACTAATTTAGGGAGTTGATCTTCGCCCGCAGATGATAGGGCAGCCCAGATAACAGGACTGCTTTTCTGGGAGAGGGCGGGTAACGGTGGTGGTTTACGCTACGGGAGCGTTTGTAAATGTTATATGAAACATGCCAAACTGAAACCAACACCGTTCATGTCCACGTTTGGGTACAAAACCATAACATGCATTGAAATCAACACTGCGTATTATAAATAGCAAATCCTACACCATTTGGTCCTCGAAGAGTATCTGGGCGTACACGGTTCCCGTCTTTGACGCTTTGGTGTCCGGTAGAGGCTTAACCAGTTCAAGCTCTGCATACGTCAGGTTCTCTTCCGCAATCTTTGGCTGAAGTGTCGAGGAGGACAGAAGAAGACAAATTATTCAAAGGAACCATGAGAAACTTCGAGCATTGATGGGCATAAATCTGCACAGCTAGTCACCAACCCTGGTTCTGGAGATTTAACTTCCTGAGAAGTTTAGTTTCAGCCACAATCTGCAACACCTGCTCTGGATAATGAGCTTTTTCAGTAGGCCCTGATTGGCTGGAGTGTTAAGTAAGCGGAATGACAGCATGTTAAATACAGCTAGTCTCAGCAGGAGAGTAGAGCACCAGGATGAGGGTTGGTAACCATTGACCTAAAACTCACTTTCCTCACCTGCTAACATATCTTCTAGATCTGTATATTGTCAGAACACACAGTACACATGCTAGCTAGCTAGCTAGCTATAAGGCTATCCTAGCACATGCACTGAACTAGCTTTTGAATCTAGTAAGTTGTCATAGAATGGCATGGATATTGTATTGATTTCCACCAATATAATTATCTCTCATTTTTGAGCATATGGGATGTGGTGAAATATGTCAGGTAGGGGCACTTTGTTAGCAAACTCCTCAGATAATGCTTAGTATTTCAGCTCGCTCAAAAGTTATGACCTGAATAAAAATGATGTAAAATTTGCTCCAGTGGATGGTAACTTTCAGCACAGCTGGAAGACTCTTTTTAATTTCCCTGCAGACTTCAGGAAACTTACCAGAGTGATCTTTCTTGGCTGAGGTTTTAAAAGTTTTGGCTTTCGCAGTTTGTCTGCAATGGGAGCTGGGGAGTAACACAAAGGTAACATTATCAGTGAGGGTCTCAGAGCTTTTTCTAGAGAAAGGAATGGGAAAAAGTTCAGTGATGTCTATCAACAAAGATGTAAGAACACACTGACATGTGAGGTTTACCTTTTGCAGGGATCTCTGGTGGCACGTCCACCTGTTCTATGTTTTTCTTTGTCTTGTACTTCCTCTGCTTCTTGGGCAGAGCTGGAGACAGGCTGACCACACTAGTGACCGTCTCCCCAGAACTAGACACAGAGAGATCAATTCAGTTCATTTACATTCGTGTCATTGTCAAAAAGCAGCTTTCCAGAAATGGAAGAATGACAGGAAAAAGCCCTCTAAGAGCACGAGAAGAACGAAGACACCGCATTCAAAATGCTTTAAAAGTATATTTATATACCACATATAATCCCATGTGATGCTTTACATAAGCTTGTATAAGCAGTACCTCATTAAAAAGAATATGATAAATGCACTATTCATTGAAAAGAACCATTATAGAATGAACTATAGAATTAAATAATGAAGAATTATAAAGCACTATAAGTACATATACATACTGCATATGTAACTCATTATGCCTAGCCATAACTAGCTATAAGTAAGTTTTCTTTCTGAATTATTCCAGGCAGTTCACAATTACGTATTATCAGATCCGACATTATAAAGTCATACACTCTTGTTTTATGGATATAACTATTATCTCTTCCAAGCAGTTGTACAGACAGTTTTGCCTGTCAGTATAAGGTGTTATGAGTATTGTATGATACTTTTTAAATGCATTTATAAATCATTTATGAAGTCTTTGTTCACATGATTGGGAATTACTACTAATCTGCTAATTTTCACTTTGGGATTTTGCAGTGTTATGTTGTAAGTATACATTTGATGGTAATTCTGGGTTGAACAGAGACATTTAGAGCTTGTAGGTGGAGTCCAATTAACATGTTCTTTACTTTGTGGGCAGTTTTACAGTAGCGGTTTCATTCCTCTTCCTCCTCCTGGCCTTTAAACTGACCTGGTGCAGTTACAGTGAATATAATGTGTAAACCAGTAAAAGAGAACAGTTACCAGCAGAGTCTGACTGCCTAATTATTCATGTCGGTGTGTATTATGGGACTGAATTTCACCAATAAGCGTGATGGTCACATGATCATATTTTAAATCAGTTTTAATTTCAGTTTCTTTGAAAAGACCTAGAAGATCATATTGAGGAATGATAACATAAATTAGTGAAAAAAATGTTTTTAGAGAAAAAGTTGTAGATCTGAGGAATAGGGGAATCTGAGGAATTCTATTTATTGTAGAATAAATCTCTTTATTTTATGCAACATACTGACCTGTTCTGAGGGCTCTTGACCAAATGATAATTTTCTGCAAAGACAGGAAACACAAGAGAAAAACCCTGAACATCAGTTCATAGGAGAGTTCTGTGATGCTTACTTCTGGAATCATAAGGCCTAATAGACACGCATTCAATGCTGGTACCTTTTAAACGCCTCTTTCTCTGTAGATACTGGCAGCTCACAGCCACAGTGAACATACACATACACAGCAGCCCCACACTACAGATCAGCACCGCACACAGATACACGTCTGAAACACAAACCAAATATTTTCATCTATAACATATGAAATAAAAGATTAGAACAGAACAGAACATACAAAACAATGAATAAAAAAAGAAATCCTTTATCCGAATAATTTAAAGTTGTTCCATAAACTATAGTTTTCATTGGTCGATGAGGGAGGGTTTGGTTTGTCAATGGAACTAGAGTTCCAAATATAATTTATATAAATGTTCAAAATGTTAGAAATTGCTCTCTTGAGGCACTTCTCCGAGGGAGTGAATAAAATTGAACATAAAATATCAAAGATATATATTTTGCTTTAATGTTGAAAGTAAAAAATCATATTAAATATTATCTTAAATAAGTATCTTTTTTCTTTGAAAAGGAGTGGGATGAAAGAAAAACTGAGGAATGGGAACTGTATTAATAAATATACAGTACTTTAAAGAGGTGTACTTTGTTACTGTCCACCACTGCACAACCTGTACAACAGGGTCATCAACTTTAAACCACTGGCAGCACATAAAACAGCCGCAGCAGCTCTGCTCTGCCGCCTCACCGCTGTCTCCTCATGTGCTGCGGAGAGAATGGGTGGGAAGTAGTCTTTTCTCGGGTTTGCCTTTCTTTATTTATTTACTTTTTTTTTTTTTTTTACCTCAAATCTTCCAAAGGCCCTTCCTTCCGGTGCCATTTTTGTCAGAGACAGTATAGGTCAGTAGAGCTTTGTGGCTTACCTTCAAACAGACTCCACAGTCCCTCCTTGGTGCTGCCTGCTGGGAGGACGTGCACTGCGGGAGGAGAATAAGAAGTGCACACTCATCACTGTGGCTCCGTTGCCTCTGTAATTGCACGGCACGCAGGGTTAAATAAAGTTAATTATAGGGGGGAGACATGTGGGATGATAGCACGGAGGCTATCCCTTTCTCTGGATGCTTCTGTTCTCGGCCAGTGGCTCATGGTGGCTGACACCCACCGTGACGCTCCGAAATACCCAGAACCACCAGCAGCAGACGAAAGAAAGGCTGGCCTGGCCTGTAGTCTCCGCCAGCAGGACTGCTGCCTATTACCACCTTGCTGGGTGTACAGTAGGCCAGGGTTGGTCAGTCCTCTTAGGGATCCCATGGCAAGCAATTAGAAATGACTAGAATCTAAAAGTAATTACATCTAGAAATTCTGACAGAAGTGCAGATTATAATAACCTAATCTATACCACATTTATGTTCTTTAGGCAAAGATTTTCCACCTTGACGAAAAGCATAGCAATGATTTCTGTCTTTTTTCATCGAAATACATGAAAACGTCAAAAACAGTGCCGACTGACACTAATACAGAATTCTGACTGCTGCTTGTTATGTTACATAGTAATTATGGACTTAGAATGTAGCAAAGCTATAATAATAATTCATGAACCCAGTGGCTTATGTACAGTCATGGTAGATGTCATAAGTTTTGACAGATTATAACAATGTCATAACACCATTACTTGTGAAGCGTCTCTTCATACATGCATTATAAATGCCCTTTTCAAGCACCAGTTGTCATAAAAGCAGCTTTTGTTCATTCCTCAGCAACTGCCATTGTTGGATAAATGCCCGTGTAGGTCTAAGATCAGTTGTCATGAAAGGCTTGCGTTTTGGAGCCTCATGAATGGCGTCCTTGAGCGGAGTGTTGCCAGCTCTGCTAATCTACAGCTTGGCTGTAAAATGCCTTGTTCTGCTTCGGAATTCAGCAGCGCATATTCATGAGAACAGTGGTCCATCTCCAGAAGTAACTGTGACCAACCACAAGCTGTGTTTAGTTCTATGTTCTCCTTTTCATGGACTTCTTAATCAATCCCCCCTTTTTTTCATGCATGACAGAACTTTCGCTTGAATCACAGAAATCATTTTTGGACAAAGAGCCTCAGATAAAAATTGGTGGGCCGCAGCTTCCATACTTTATGAAGGCTGTAAAAAAGGGGGCAGATGGGAGATGCCCCTGGAATTCATTTTTGGAAGATATAGAGCGAGGCTCCCGCAAAACCACGGCGTCAACAGGGCAGCCGCGTGCACTGAGACGTCGCTGCTTCTTCCTCAAAAACGCTTCTCAGATGGAACAAATGTGGTTATGATCTAATGCAGTTACTACAGGGGCCTCTTGGCAGTCAGGATTTTTCACTGGTGATCTTACAGTTATGAGTTCCACGCATCTTCTCTGAACTTCTCTGAACTCACATTTAGATCTCATGCAGGTCATTTAGCTTTTTGATGGATCTAGCTGTACTTCCTGACATGTTTTCCGTGATGTTGTTATACTGCCCACAAATGTTGTTGGTATTCTCTCCTCTCCATGTGCTACTGTATACTTAAACCCCCACCACATCCTCTGTGTGTTCGAAAAATCCCAGTGGCTCCCTTCAATCTCAGTGGCCTTACGAATACTTTCAGGAAGAACATTACAGACATTCATGGTTACATTGATGAAGAAGAGAGGCCTCATTCACTAATTTGATCAAAAAAATGGATAAAAACGGATGAAAATTTGTTATGACGACTTATGTTTTTGTGTTAAATCATGCCAAATACGTTCTATCAGCTGTCACAACACCAGTTAACTGTCCTGAAAATGACCAGTTACTGTTATATGAATGGACATGAACTGTCATGATGACTGGTTACAGTATATGACAATCGGCGTGACATGTTTATGCTTTTTTATGTCAATTTAGTGTTAGGGTTTATATTGGGTTTTTATAAATCATTCAAAGGAACAGGCTGAAAATATAATTATCTCAGAAAGGAGACATCTGGTTCTTTTTTGTGTAGGAAAGAAGTTGAGAGTGTTCAGCCGAAGGTGATTGGCGATTTGGTCAGTTTCCACTTGAAAATAGCAGCGATAAGGCTTTTTAAAATAGCTTTGGGAATTAAAAAGACGGCCCTGGACATCCTCCCACATTTGAATTGATAGCAAACTGAAAGCAAGGCATTTTCTCTACAATATAAAATGCGTTTTACCAATTTATGACCCTGTTACTCTTGTCTGGAAAGCTAAGATTCTAGACAGTTTTGCCTCAGATGTCGCACTAGTCTCTGCACTGGGTTCCAGATGGCTAATCTATTACTCTCCCACCACTTTTTCCTTTCTCCTCCTCCTTACACGCTCACTCTTTAGCATCCAGGCTGATATATTATCTGAGAGCTACGGTGCCACTGTCTCTTTGGCCTCTGTGTGTTTGTGTTTGTACGTCTGGGCTGTAATTGGACAAAGGGAAACTCTGCGCCGCAGCCAGTGTCAATAGTGTTTAGCTGTAAGGAAGCCGGCGGTCCTTTTGTTGTCCTCTCTAAAAACAGCTACACTGATCTCAGGCTGCCAAGAGACAACTATAATGACTTTTATTTGCATTGAGAAATCTAATGTGGAAAAATATGAATAATACTGACCATGCCTTTCGTTTCTGCGGCACTTTCCAGTGGCCCAATGGAAAGCAATGGATTTTTACGCCCATGAAAGCCTTGAACTAGAGTTGCAATAGTCAGCGGAACAAACGTTGAAATACGAGATTGAGAAGGACAAGAATCACTTGTAGCATTATTGTGAAGGTGGATTTTTTCACATGGGCATCAATTGACAGGGTGGAGACAGCTGTGTCACTTAAAGGAAGTTAAATGAAATAGGTTTCATAGATTCTGATTCAGTGGTCATTGCTTTGTTTGATACATTATTTCAGCCAGTGAGTAATCGTTGATCCATGAAATTCTTATATTTGTTGTACCATGTTGAATTTAGGCATCTTCAGCATAACAATGAAAATCCAACTAAGTAAAGAGGAGGAAGTAGACAAGGGGTATCCAGGTCTGGTCCTGGAAGGCCGTGTTCCAGCACAGTTTGGCAGTTCTCTCCTCAAATGCAGTCACTAAACCTCACAATTGACAAAGTGTATTTGACCAAACTATGCCAAACACCCTCCAGGACCTGCACCGACATAAGAGTTCCAACCCTTGTGGGTGCCACAAGGTAGATGTTGAGGTAGTGCAGAACAAAAACACATTTCCTTTGTAAGGGCAACTAAACCTGGAATGCTTAGTAAAAACTGTCTCTCCAGAGTAAGGCAACTGTTTTAGCTTTGATCCCTAGTCTTGCTGCAGACATCCAAGAGGAGACCATGAGATGACAATTGACCTCAGTCTGTCTGGGTGGGTAGAATGCTCCCCTCCACATCACTCAGCATCACGCTAGCCACCACAGGGTGTGTTAGCAGACTCTGTAGTACTGAAATTAGCATTCCCTTCCAAGTCCTTCAATCAACTGGGTGTAGGCTCCTGTTGTGTATACTGAGATTTTTAAGCAATCTTACTGATAAACTAGATGGTTCACCATCTTTTCTTCTTATTCTGAAAACAAAAAGAAATTCAGTTTTCTTTTTCTGATTCTGATCTTCAGTCATTGCTACAAAACATGGCTGAAGTCCCTCTAAATCACCACATTTCTACATATGAACACATTCTGCCCCACCTGTTCTAGCTAATGAACTTCTACAGCTGTCCTTCATGAGGTGGATCACCTAGAGGGGGGTGGCTATGTATACAATTTTAGATGTAGGGATGTAGCTCTCAAAGAAGAGGAATGCTGACCATTGTTCGAGGCTATTTAGACACATTTTCCTTGTACTTGCTGTTTGTATAGAAATGATGGCAAAAATAGACATTTTGCCCAAAAATGTCTGGCTTTAGAGACGAACAGAAGTTTAAACCTTTAGGCTCCAACCACACAACTTCTCTATTGAGTAAGGGGTTGGTTCAACAGTAGAATCCTTGTCCTGCTACAGAGACTGAAGAGGTCTTACCTTTGAGTTCTGTTGCTGCTGTGGAGTTGGTGGATGGCTTCCATCGTTCTCGATGTTTCTTAAACTCCTGGACTCTGCAGCTGTACAGGCCTTGGTCGCTACTGGCGATGTTGAGGATCAGGAGGTCGTAGATCCTCCCTTGCTTGACCACTGTTAATTTCATCTTCGGCTTGGTGAAGCTCTTGGTGTAGTTTCCGTAGAACTTGGCGCGCCTCATGTTCACTTTAGCAACCAATAGCTCGTCACCTCCCCAGGTCGGCTGGAACATCCAGCGCACCACGGGGAGGCTGTCCGACTTGCGTCTCTGGGTCACCTGGCAGGAGAGGGTGACATTTTCGCCCTCTGCAGCCACCATGAACGGTGATGGAGTGACTGTGATGTTGAGGGCTCTGCACACATCTGGAGATGGAAAAAGCATATCTGGATCATATATTGCTCTATCTGATGTTGGCTGGGGATAATTAGACGCAGGTTTGTTGTGTGGTGTAATATCTAAGAGGTGACATTTTCCACAGCCCACTGGCTCTGCTCAGCTTAACGAGCTCTTTTTGACAGTCCATCTGGAGAGCGTTATTTGGGAATGTAGGTCCACAAATGGAGGCAGTTTATTAAAAAGTTACTGTGTTGACTAAATTCTAGCTTCAACGTCTGGCTATTCTTGCTTCACAACTTTCCACAAACAGAAGGTACATTTGTAAAGACCAAATATATGAGCTGTCCTGCAGCCTGCCATCCTTTCTGGATGTAGTGACATCTGCCCATGTATAATGCACTAGTACCACCCTGGCTCCAGTAAGGGAGGAGTCAAAAACCACAACATACTCCACGGCTCTGCTTTCAGATCTTTTGCTTTGCTTTTCGTGGGAAAAAAGGGCAAACAAGAGAAAATGTTTTTTGTGTTGCAGTATGTCTGTTTTGAATCAAATATCAGCTTAATCTACATTGCAGTGTCATTCTTTGCTGACTTTCATCCCTACTTTTCCCCATTTATGACCACAAAGATGCACATTTAAACACTCTTAAAAGGACCCCACAAACTGCAAGTTGAGCTTACCTCCAATAAGAACTAGAGTCAGGAAAACTGTCACCACTGCAGAGATCTTCATTCCTGTCCTTCAGGCTCCATAAACCCTCAGCTAAACGTCGCCGCAGAAAGGCGCTTGTTGAATCCTCTTTTTTTTTCACCCCTCTCCTCTTCTCCTGCTGCGAAACTCGAGACGGGGCATGCCCTGTTTCTCCTAAGCGGACTCCCTTGCTCCTCCTCCTCCTTCCCATACACATATGCTCCTGAGCTCCTTGGTTTTGTAACTCATGCACTGTTTGGAAAATCTTATTCCGTGATCCTTTGGTTCCTAGGACCTGAGCGATTTAAGGTGTACCAGTTGTGCTCAAGTTCTGGACATACTGTGTCTTCCAGCAGTCCACACTCTTGGCTGTCTTAAGAGCATTTTGGGTGAAAATATTGTTTAATATTTTGCCAGTCAAGCAAAATGTCTGCTGCTTGCTCTGTATTTTGGAGAAGATCTTGGAAAATTTGTACTGAAGTATTTTGTTCCTTCATTCCTGGTGGGTTCAGTGATAAATTAGTCATGACAAAGATGCAAAACTGCCTCAATGTTTCCCGCTTATTCCCAACTTATTGTCCACACAGTGGCCTGTTTACTCAGTTACTGGGTCATTTGACGGCTCTTTATGAACTTCACTTTTGAGCTGTTTTGGGAAAGTGTATATATATTTTAAACATCAATATGTATATCATTTAAATCGCTTTATTTTAATGCATACAATAATGTGTATATGAATGTAAGAAACTCCCTTAGTTTTATTATTAATAATAAAACTAAATATTCCTCTGTTTGTGAGATTTTTGGATTAGAGACTCTCAAACTACTTCTCACTCAGACTCCACCAAAACTACTTCTACTGACTCTTAACTGTACCTCTGTTTGCCGTAGATGGCATATCTGACCAACAGTGATTGGTCAGTACACTAAGGCCTTCTATTGTTAGTTTTCCCAACAGAGACTCTTTTTCTCTCTCTCTTTCTCCAGATTGATGAGAGGAGGATGGGTTCCCCTTTTGACTCTGGGTTCCTCCAGAGGTTTTTCCTGCAGCTTTAGTGAGTCTGAGTCTGTCACCATTGGCTCACTAAAGGCTCCGACCTGGATTCTGTAAAGCTGTGAAAAGTGCTAAATAAAAAACATTTAATTTAATTGAAATCTTACTTTTAACCTGCCTAAAATCAAGGAGTAGGGCATCCTTGCTTAGATCTCTGGGAAGACAAATATTCCCAGATTAGGATTAAGGCACACCTAGACTAAAAAAGCATCTCCAGTACAGCCACAGCAGTTAAATCCAATACTAAGCCTAAACCATGTCTGGTAAGCAAGTATATTGAAGGAAATTGAGCTTTAAAGTGCCCATTCCCTACATTTTAGCGACACTTATGGTGTTTTATGTCATTTTAAAAGAGTCAGCATTCTGCATTGCCTAACCTAAGAAATGTGTATTGCTTAGAATTACACAGGATATTATTTTTCATTGCATGTTTAAAACTGCTGTATGTATAAATGAGCTCTGTTCGGATGGGCTGTTTTCAACAATTTTGTATAAAAAGTGAGCAGTTTTCAGTGAAATGGGACCTTTTCACATGTGGAAGACCTGAAGAGCTTAATAACCTGAGATCGGTTTGCCACACTGTCTTGCTCAATCAGTTTTGATGAGATAATCATTCATGTCATGGCTTGAATATCTCCTCTTGACTTAATGCCATAAACGCATGACCCCAGGCCTGGCATGGTGTCCCAGGGGAAGTAAACACACTTGTTTATGAGGACTTGCAGCACTCAAAAGTGAGAAACATCTAAGTTTATTTTCTTGCAACTCAGTGTCTGGGCATTGATAGGACTGCCCTCTTCTGGACAAAGCTTTGCATTGCAGGCTAAAAAAGTGTACTGGCACTCTACACATTGTGTATCTCAGTAGAAAAGCACTAATAGAACAGGCCCCACATGACCCTAAGGCAGGGGCGGACTGGCAATCTATGAGTTCTGGAAACGTTGGCCTGAGATGAGGCCGAGATGTGCATACCCCCCCCAAACCATAGCCATTGGCCTGTATTTCTCTCAGGTGACTGCAATTCACCGCCACATTAATACACACACTACCCGTCATTTCCAGCTCTTTTATTTGCCTTCACAATTATATAAGCAGTTTCAACCAAGAGATTTTTTTCAACTTTAATTGTAAAATAGAACACACAAAATAAAAACAAAATTCAAAAAAAGTTTGTATGCAAAATCTTAGTGCCCTGGATTCATTGTGCACCCTTTACAGACACACACTTCTGCACACTTTAATACAGCAGTTTATTTACAGTTCTGTTAAACTCCTAAAACGTTCGCTAAAACATGCACGAAAATGTCATATTACATGGTGTCTCTGCTACTGGCACTGGCACATCAGACCAAGTGTGACAGATAATGTGGCCTGAGATGCTGGTCAAACTTCTTAGAAGACATGATTCATCCCTCAGGAGATCCTGCTTTCCACATCGTTGAATCTAAACGGAAGGTAAATGGAAGAGCTGTTACGTGACTTAACATTGCTGTATTTATATTGAAAGAATGGTTGGGTAAAAAAATCAGATGTTCACAGTGCTCCACTGAACCCATATATGATCGATGAGATGAGACTTGCTCAGAGTACAAATTTTGCTTCTTTAGTTTAGAACCACAGCGATATGGTCAATAGTCACCTAAATCTTTTAGTGTAAACCCAACCCCCAACCTTCCCTAGACCAATTCTCACTGCATCTAGCTCCTCGTGAAGGTTGACTTGTGTATGTAGTATGGCATTAACACAAAAGTCGACTACAGAGGCACGAATCGACGTCCCCGAGTGAAGTCGACTAGTTTTTTTTCTCTCTCTGCCCTCGCTTGTGCACATAATGCAATCTCTGCCTCTAATTGGCTTGTGCTGACACACTTTCCTTGGTTTAACCAATTATTATAGTCCCTTCATAAAAAGGGCGGTAATGTTGGTGCGAGGGGAATCCAAATACGAGACCTCAACAAGACGAGAGACATGCAGCAGAGAAGACAGACACATCGCATGTGTGGAGATCCTTCACTCTAGACACACAAACAGCATTGTGACCTGCAGAACCTGCAAGTCGGTGTTAAAGTACAATAACAGAACCAGCGCTCTGCATCTGAAACGCAGCACTAGCTAACATGGCTAACGCTAGCACTGCAGGGAGTCATACTGCTGCGGCTTAAACTGTTCCCACTCGCAGTTGTACACTTCATTTTATCAGGCTTTGCATTGTTTTGTCATGCTGATTGTTAATGTTATATAGAACTTTAATAAAAGTTGCTTAGTGTTGGACATCTGTGTTCCTCCGTTGCATGTGTGATGATGTCATCAAGCGACTAGTCGACTCAGTTTCGACTTTACTGAACGACTAGTCGACTTGAAAAACTCGTTAATGCCGTAGTATGTAGTTGTGTATATGACAGACAGGACACTTGAATTTCCACTTTTGTACACATGCATATATATATATATGTTATATATACACAGATATTTTCCTACCCATACAAATATCTATATTTTTAGCATTTTTTTGTTTTTATTTTATCTTATTATGTTGTATAGCTTGTAATCTATTGTTTGTGCTGCTCTTACCTTTGTTCTATCCACTTTCTGCCATAGCAATGCAAATTTCCCACTTGTGATAAAGTTTTATCTTATCTGTGAATTACGACTAAACTTCAGCATGTAACAGGCTCTGTTTTCACAAACCACTTAAATTTCTGTAAGCCATAAATACCAAGGATTATGATCTGATGTCAATTTTTTATTGTAAATGCAACCAAAGATGCTGTGTGTTTTGTAAATGCCACCACAGTGGCTTGTAGCTCTGGAGTTGAGTTCACTGTGGTACACTGTGCCCACAAGTCTGCTCCACCTTGTGAGCAGGTGAGGTTTGAGTGGATACAGAGAAGTGGGGATTCGACTACGGTAAAGGATTTGGATGGCGGTTAACTTCTAGTGCTAGTGGCATTAGCATCGTAGCTCAAGTACTAGAGTAAAGAAGCAGAATTTGAATATGTCTCAGCAGATCAGCCGCATCGGGGGTCAGTGGAACAGTGTGAACACCTTTCTCTGAACTGTCCTCTAAGGGATTGTAGAACTGTTAAAGTATGATGAACCTTTACCGTATAGATGGTCTTCTCGTTGAATCCTCTAAAAGGGAGGGGATTGAGATATTAAGTCTGAGAATGGCTCAGAGATTAAATGTGGTTTCATGGTGAGTAATAGATTTACCTGATGGTTCATTGTCAAGCATGTGTCTTTTAATCATGCAGATCTTTATCGCAAGGAAGCACGCTGCAAAAAGTAGGCCAATGCCTGTTCCTATTACGGCATATTTCACTTCTGAGGCTCAGGAGAAAGGTTGCACACATAAGCAACTTTGTCAACAATGGAAATCGCATGTTTATTATGCTGTGATCGTATATTACTGCCATTATTATTCGTGAAATTATTTTATTGAAAAACATACTCTTACCTGGTTCGTCTCCAGAAGAGTCACCATCACCTCTTACACACCTCAACAATGTGTCTGTAATAATATATCCCCCAAAAACTTTGTCATTTCATTAGTTAGATTGAATAGTCAATAGACTAGAAGTCAATAGTCACCCTAAACAACATCATGGCTGATCTCAGATCAGATTCCTGTGTACAGATTCCAGTATTTTAACTGGTTTGATTGGACTCAGAGAAGTTTTGTGGTAAATATTTAAGGTAAACGATTTGGATGATGATTGACTTCTAACGTTAGTGGCGTTAGCCTCAAAGCTCCAGTTATGAACGAAAGAAGCAGAATTTCAGCTGATTGACCACATTTTGGCCTCAGGTGAGCATTAGGGGCACTTGAAGTTTTGCCAAACAGGAGTTTGGAAGTCATATTGCTGGAAAGTACACAAGGAGATCCAAGCAAATTCATCAAAGGTCAGTGTCAAGGGGATGAGTCACTTTGTTTCTTGTGTAATATGATATAAAAGCTGATATATAAGCTCTCTGCGAGCTCTACTGCATGTACATGCTAAAACTAAACTCTTAAGAAGGCCTATGGAAGCTGAATTTGTCACGCATTGCCTTTGTACCTCAGAAGCTCATGACCTAAGCTGTTGCTTATTACGCATTTCAACCAGCAGAAACAGGAAGTGGCCTTGTTATCACACTAAGAGGAAGTGAGATGAAATCAGCGATATGCTGCTCTACTTACTACTGCAGACCACTCAGTAAAGTGTTTACGTGGTGCTGTCAGTGACACTGACTTTGTTACTGACCTTGAATAACTGAAACACTGTTTTTTGCATTTTGCCTAATGATATGACATTGGGCAAAATCTGTCATGGCCATTTAAAACAGCACATGGCATGTCTATTGCATGACAGTCAGTGTAGCAGGGCCACCGAAGAACACCCAAGCTTCTTTGGTGGTTCTGCTACATGTAACACTGACAGAAGTATGCTAAAGACATGCCATGTGCTGTTTTAAATTGCCATGACAGATTTTGCCCAATGTCATATTATCATTGCCAGTTATTATCATGACAGATGTCATAATCTTTGATGGAATGACAGCTAATGTCACGTATGAAGTTGTTCTAAAATGTGCTCAATATCAAACATTTAACCATCTGTCATACTTACTGCTGCTGCGAATCTGACACAGGACAAAAGTTCTCATAGGGTGGGAGAAGCCTAGCGGGTAAAACACTTGCCTGTGTTTTCAAACCCCCACATTCTACCACTATGTCCTTGGGCAAGACACTAATCCCTCAGTGTCTCTAGGGGGACTGTCCCTGCAACTAATGACTGTAAGTCAATGATTGTAAGTGGATAAGGGCATCTGCCAAATTCCACTCTATTATTGTTAGGACAATTATGGCATAGTGTGGTGACACTGTTAAATTACTGGACAAAGTCTGTTATGACAGTCTATGACATCTTCCATGTTATGCTCATGGCATAGTATGTCAGCTTTAAAACTGACTCTTTTTTTCATTTTTAATTTATTTTGCTTGTAGTATTTTTGAAGTTACTGAGGAATGTGCCCCACTTTAATCAAAGGGAAAAGATGAAAGCCATGGTGTTTCCCGTTTTAACCTCGGCTGTTAGGTTAAACCCGACTCAAACATTGTGACCACACAAATTTCCTAGACACTGCATTTCTCGTAATTCCCCAGCGCCTTTTCTTTGAATGCTTTCAATTTGCATAGTCAGAATCTGTATCTAGGCTGCTTCTGTCTACGGGCTAATTTATGCTCAGTACTAATGTTTACAGGTAGAGCCTTCTATACATATTCTACATCCAGGGTCTTGACAATGTAAGATATTGTTGACGTGGCAGGGGGGTTCACAAGCCTGCAGAAGACTTCAATTGTGATGCAGTGCTCTGATCCAGTGGATACTGGGTGCACTATTGGGGTCAGCCATATTTTGGGGATGTGGGGGAGTTTTGTTGCACTAGACAACCTCCTAGTTTGCATATATGGACATGTTGTCAACTTACCTCATCTATCACATAACACTCAAATATAATTTTTCATAATTTATCGATTTTATGTCTTTGTCACTGTGACATTCCCGCCAACATGACTCGCTGGGTGGGCAGGTATAGGGATGAGATGGAAAGTTCCTTTTTAGCACATTTTATCAACACATTTACATCTCCCATGATTATTAAACACTGGATCCACTGAATTAATCAATCTACAGCTTTAAATGACTTCCGTTATCAGCCTCACTGCTGCCGTGTGGCTCCACACCAGTCTTACCTAACAAGACATTTTGTGTTGATTGTATTGATTGTGTATTGTTGAATTTGTTTTTACAAATTAAGAAGTGATTAAAAGTGCCTGGGCAATTCTTCTAAAGTACGTTTCTTCAAAAGCATTGGTCCAATTAGAATGCACTTTGTTCCAGTCAGTCAGTACAGTCTGTGTGATTTGAGGTATTCCCTCAGTATCCACTGAAACAGGTATATGGAACACTGCACTCCCATGTAGATTGAGACTGGTAGATCTGCTCCTTGTAGACCCCTCCTTCTCTTGTCCTCTGTTGGTGTAACATAACATTGTGCTATGCACTTCCGAGTCACGGAAGAGGGTGAAGTCGGCAAGGGCATTTTAAAAATAGTTAAGTGAAGTGAAGGCTGGATATGTTTATTGGTGATACTCTGCTGGGCTATTTTCAGCCTCTGTCTTGACTTCATTGGTTTAAGGTCAGGTGACCAGCTTGACCTATCGACATTCCACATTTTGGCCCTCAGAATATCTCAGTGGCTTTTAAACAGTACATCTGAGGGGTGAGCAGTGGTTAGTGATAGCAGGTTCATCAAAACTAGTAAAAACTTTTAACTTGCCTTGATCAGTCCAGCCCCATAAAGCACAACACCAATGAGGGGGTAATGATCCAGTGTCTCTGTCCAGATACTTCTGCAGATATTTTACATGCATAGATTTTTTTTATGATGCTACAATTCAAGCTACAATTTGCACAGCTACCTTTATTGTTGTTTTGCACGTTTTTGCACATGTAACTTATATTCTGCATCTACATTTTTGCACATCTCTGTGGCTAAAATACAGTATTGGTCAAATACTGTATTTATCCTCGCTGTAGCTGTTGTCAATTGTACTGAACGTTGTCTTGTTTAGTTGTATTGTTGCTGTTCTGTTCTGTTCTTGTGTTGCACCATGGTCCTGGAGGAACGTTGTTTTACTATGTACTTTGTGTTACGGCAGAAATGACAAATAAACCCTTCTTGAATTGACTTTTGGTGACATGCCATGAAATGCCGCTCTGTGACCGGACTGGGATTGTGGAATTGACCCTCTTCAGATGTGGTCAATCAGAATCAAATTTAGCTTCTCAAGTTCAGACCCGGAGTTTTGAACCGGCAAACATTGCTAACACTAGTAGTCAATGGTGATCCAGAAACCATAAACACATCTCCAAAAGCACGTACAGTGATCTGTAAAAATGAGCTAAACTTCAGCATGTAACAGAACATAACCAAACACAACAGGGTCTGTTTTCACAGACTAGGTCGAGGATCCTGTCTCTTTGTTGTCATAAATAAAATTAATCAATCAACCTAAAGCATGTCCTAAACCACATCCAGAGTCAGCTCTGCCTGAAGAGATGGATGCAGTCTGAGCTGGTCCAGAGTTTTGGGGAAGAGTTTATGGTAAAAGATTTGGGTGACTATTGATGTCTAATGTAAGTGAAATAGCTCCAGTTCTAAAGACACTTCAATTAACACTTCAGCAGTTGTATTGAGACAAAGGATGATATTTCAAGATCAAAACAGTGACATTTCAGATGAATGTTTGATGACACATTTGTTAGAATGTTGAGCAGAATGTTGAGTTGCCACATGTCACATTGGCACTGTGTTTGAATAAATAGATTTCTCTGTAATGCCACAACAACAAAGCCTCAAAAATGGTAGCTTTACGGGGTATGGAAAAAAATATCAACTGATGATGTAATTTTTTTCCATTAAGGTATTTTTTTTAACCTTTTCAGTTGTTTAGGATATTTTCACACAAGGTAAACAAAAACTCAGACCATTTTTAAAACAACATTAAAAATCAGAATGGTAAGCTTTGTCCTGGGACACGTGGAATTTTGGCACTTTCAGTTGCTAGTTTGCACAGGCCCAGACGAGGCTAAACAGCTGACTTGCTTCTGATGCTAATTTTGACAATACAGGAGCTCATTACTCACCAACCATAAAGAAGAATATAATGGCAAAGGTCTGTCTGTTCCGGTCGGGCGTGAGGCACATGGCTCAGCCTCGTCTCTTGTCCTGTTGTGCTGATACCTTTTTGACAGAGCTGTTTCCTGCTCCAGTTGTGTACTGGTTTCTAGAGAAGATGGGGAGATATGCTTTGTGGCGTACTTGTTTAGCGTGCTGCTACATGAGGTGGTTGAAGCAATCTTGTTCTCTATTTAGTGTGAGATGATTCTTCACGGGTGTGAAGGAGTAAACAGTCAGACACTGTGTAGAAAACACCCATAAGTTCAGGGCTTTTTGCATAAAACAAGGCAATTCATGGATTTTGAACCTTAGTGTGTGAGGGGCACACACACACACACACACACACACATATATATGTATATGTAATATAATTTTTTGGGGGGACTGGCTTTCCTGTGCACGTAAATGAAAGCAGTGGGTGTAAATAAAGTACAGGAGGTTTTAAACATGGTGACACAGAGAACAGTTGCGGCCAGTAAAATGAAGAAGTAATCTTCTTGATTTTGAAGAACTTCTCTTTAATCTGTTGAAGTTTTTGTCAGTGTACGTCTTCCACCTTTCACTGAAGTGTGTGTTGATTTGGATCTGCACATCAGAAGCTTCTGAACAAACTTGTGTAGTTTGAGTTCAGCTGTTATTACAGCAGAAGTGTGAAGAAAAACTTTTTATAAAAAACACTAAAAAACTTGATGTAACATTTTGCCTTGTCTTCTTCCATATCCATGGCACTCATTTTGACATCCTCTCTTTTGTAACTACTCACTTTGGTTTGTTACATGACTTTGATCAGACTCATGTGTCTGTTCCGCCACCTCTACCATGAGGCTAGTGTCGGTTCACGCTCACTATTATCCTCTAATCTCCTCCCATTTGGTATTTGGTTTGAGTGTGTTTGCCTGTCTGTGTTTCTAGTTCTGGTATTTGGTTAAATTGCACTTTGGCTAGTGATAGCCCTTTGTGTAAAAGTGAGGGCTACGTCTCTTGATCAAGGACACAGTGGTAGAAAGGCCACTAACCACTGGGGTCTGGTGTGTTAGTTTCATGTCAGCCTCACCATTCAGGACCATGTGATTTGCTCCTACTGATAGTAGGGGCCGGCTTTGACTGCTGCTCAGAGCAACTCTGTGTGGTGGCTTAGTGAGTAGGATATTTCATGGGTCCAAATCCTATCTTCAGCAGACCACCACTGGGGTCCTGAGCAAGACCCTTAACCCCAGTTGGAATGGAAGTCGCTTTGGATAAAAGCGTCTGCTAAATGCTGTAAATGAGTTTGCTGTGTGCCATCTTTGTGAGGTCCTGGATGGGCCTAGCATGGTGTGTGTGTGGCAGGTCCCTTCTGCAAAATCTGATGGCTTTGTTTGTCAGCGGACCCTTAGAGTCTTGTGTGGTCGTTTTTGTGTGTCCCACTCATCAGGTGTGTGTGTGGCTGGCCCCTGGTCCTGAGATGACCTTACTGGCCTGGACACTGCATGTGTCCTCGAAAAGGCCTTTGTTTGTCTGATTCCTGCATGTATTCGAATCAGAAATTTGCCAGTCTGATGCCCGTGTGTGTTACTGTAAGGGCTTTTGTCCATTTGAATCCTGTGTGACCCACAAGCCAGTGCTCCATCAGATTTTTGGTCTGTTTTGGTTTGCTGCATATCTATTACCAAATCCACAACAACCACATGATGCGGTTTTACACACTCTACTCTTTAATCACATGGTCTGATAAAGTGTCTGATCTTGTGTATTGAGTTAGAAAAGAGTTCTTATTGGGGATCTCACACTTTTGGCCCGCAAAGAGGCCAAAACCATGTCAGGGCTGTTGAGACACTTGCACTGGGTTTTTGAATGCTGGTAGCTGGGCTGGAAAAGCTCAGCCTTGTTTCTGTGGGAGATTTGTTTGCTCTTTCCTGTCCTGGTCAGTTGTGGCAGCCCAAGGGAGCTCTGAATCACACTTCAGAAGCTTCTCTGTTTATTTCTGTATCAGAGCATGCCAACCAGACCTTCACATTTACTATTAGCAGAACAGTCCACTCACATGGCCTTTGCCCTCCCATGCGGCTAAACGATAGACCTCTGAGTAGCTGGTTTGCGCCGCCAGTTGGTGGGTGGTCAGTGGTCAGGGGGTTACTGGAGGTCGTTCATGGTCGTGTTTCAGAAAAATACAGAGGGAGGGAAACTAATGTAACTCAGTTGCTGCCTTGAGCAACATGTGTCCGGTAAATAATACTTAAATAATCCTTAATATTCAATACTATTTATGATACCAAACGGAGATGAACATCCAAAATACATAAGATTTATCTTCAGTGAGTTTTGAACAAGTACAATGTTGTTCTCATTCAGTAACCCAGGCTGTAGCACATTCATGGAACACCCTGAGAAATGCTGAAATACTTCATGCTGCTGTGATAAAAAGAGCTGAGAACACACAGTGCACCACAGCCTGCTGCGTAAGAGGATGTGTTGCTTCATGCTGACCCCAGATCATGACCAAAAGCACCTACAATAAACATCACAACCATAAGCAGGGGTGAAGGGTGAATCATATTTTCTTTTACATCAAGTAGGGCATGGTCTATGTATCTTATAATAATAAGACAATCATTAGTGAAGTGTAAAGTGACCATTTGTCGTAAGTGAATACGCCACAGCACACAGTGTAAACAGCAACAATTTTTTTCTCTGCATTTAACCCATTCACCAAGAACACAGCGCCCTGGGAGCAGTGTGTGGGGACGGTACCTTGCTCAAGTGTACCTCAGAGGTGCCACTAGTCCTGGGATTGAAACCAATGAACTTCTGATCACAAGGCCAACTCTATAACCACCCAAGCACTAGGCCACCGGATATCAAACTGTGTCTGTTTATTAATTGTGCCACATTTTTCGAAAAAAGATCAAAGGGGAAAGAATTATTATGCAAATCACAGAACGGAAATGGATACTTTTTTATCAAACACACAATTTGAACGTTGTTTTGAGCTCAAATTCAGCTTGTTATTCACAGTAGCAACAGTTAGCAGGATAAGGTGTGATTAAATGAGCTGCTAATGTGTTTCAGAAGTGGTTCATTGTGAAATCCAGGGATTGAACAATAGCCCAGCTTTGTATCTCAGCTGCCTGACATACTTTGGTGCAAGTGATGCCAGGGGTTACGCCCCTGCAGGGTCAAAAATAGCCCATAGAGGGGACTGATAAAGGGGTGTTAACACATGTTTGGGATATTTGTGGGCCTGTTCAAGCAGGCCTACATACGTGGTGTATTGGTATGGGTAAATAATATTGAATCCTGCTCTTACTCTCAGGGAAAGGGTGTCCAGATCATAAGGGATAATCAATAATAGCATTTTTCTAATTAAATGCGGCTCCAAAAATTCTGGCTATAATACGCCCCTCTCACAAATTGAGCACATTACTTGAGTCACATGTTTATCGAATCAGCCCACCAAAAAAGTCTGGATATGTGTTTAGTTTGTCCAGCAGCGATCTCATGTCTTTCGGTATCCTGTATCTCTTGGCGTTACATAAACATATTGCTCGCACCCTTGCCAGCTGCACTTGTGTTGCCAGGAATTTCTGCACCATGTTGCCAGCCCTGAGCCACATGTCGCTGTGTCTAGAGGTTCAGCTGCTTTCTAAATTCAACTCATCCCCATTCACCCCAAGCGCACACATCTACTGCAGATATTGGTTAATCAAAACTGCACACAATACCTGAGTCACAAGATGGTTTGTTTACATGTTGGGAACCCACTGGGGCCCATGTGTTCGAGCTCTTGTTTCTGTTTATATTCCAGATGGCTGTGATTAATCTGTCTGACCTGTCAAAGTTAAAGAACCATTTACGACATAACAGGCCAGCTTTAATCGCGGTGCTCAGACCTTTTTTGCATAGAGGCTTTAGCTAAGATTCCTCCTTGTCTGCACTTTGATGCTGTTGTGGATCATTCTGGAAGTGTTCTGGGATTTACAAGAGTGTTTTTTTTGCAAACCAGACATAAATTCATGCATGTGGCTTGTTTAGAAGTGTTTGATGAGATTATTTTTATATGATGCTACACAGAACATGATACAGATCCTTTGTGGCATCGATTCATGTTCACAGTACCAGACATGCTCAAAGGTCAGTAACTGTGTCCTCACTTCACCTCGGATGTGGATTAGTGCATCAGTATTATCTTGCAAGAATCACTTTTAGAGTTGACATATTTTAACACATTTCTTTGACTATGCTAGGGTCCATGCGAACACATTATTTAACAAGATGTTTAATGAACTAAATTAAACTGACATAAGGGGCCATAAATTCAAGTGAAGGACATTTGCTTTATTTATAACACTGTTATAAAGCATCGTTGCCAAGATTATATCTGTCTGGAGGATTTTGATGGTGAATAAATACTCAAATGTTGCTTAATAAATGCATAATTTAATGCTCATGCATGTTTTATGAAATCTCTGAGTAGGTAGTCTTCATTACTGTATATGATGATACTACTTGAATAACACACACATAGCCGCACATTAAAAAATATTATAAACTGTCATGAGTTGCAATTGATTGTGTCAGTTTATATAACAGTATCATGTCACCATTGTGGGTAGTTGTCATGATGGAGGCCATAATAGTTTGCCACATGCTAATTTAAGGTTTATGTAGTATTTATAAATATGGTCACAGGTGTTACTGGACATAATCTGCCATGACAAGTTTGTGACACCTGCAATGACCTTCTTATTGCATGGTTATGTTGGTGTCATATAATGCATCATTTTTCTTGTTCTTCTTTCTTTTTCCCCTTACAGTCATGCACCTGAGTGAAGCAGTGGGCAGCCAGTGACGCAGCGCCCAGGGTTCTTGCTCAAGCCTATCTCAGTGTTGCCATGGACCGTCCTGGGATTCAAACCCATGACCTTCTGATCGCGGAGCTCACCAGGCCACCAGCTGCCCCAAGGAGTTCTTTGTAAGGAGCTACTGTAGTTACTGTGTTTGTTCATGAATCAACAACTGTTTGCAGTGTTAGTCTGACAAAATAATTGATGCACAGCGAAAACGTGAACTGCTGAGGTCAGCAACCACCAGCATCCGTGGTACACTGGCCAGGCCACTGGGTCACAGGCAAGCCATTCTGTAGCCTCCAGAGGCTGTGAATGATGGCATGACCCTTCTGCTGCACTGCCGACCCATGTGTGGACGTCCATCATCTGAAATGCGCCGCGCACATCCATGCTAGCGTCCAGAGCTCCGGTGGGGGAATTTGCTGTGGTCCAGATGTCCTATTATAGACTTGCGTGCCTGCTTGGAATAAGACGCTGTGGGGACTTGACACAAGAGCCTTTTGGATACGACCAGGCTCGGTTGCTAAGGCTAGAGGGCCATCTGCCTGCCCCGCCCCCCCCCACACCCTCTGACCTTCCAGCCTAGGAGGTAGGCATAATCAGACAGTAAAGGCTCTCCAGTTCTGCCCCATGTGTCATATGGGGACTTTCCCAGCGGAGGAATAGCTCTGAGGTACTCACACTATTGTGGATCACGTTGTTAGCATGGAACAGGGTCACACAATTCCCCTAAAAAATTGCAGTGTGTGGACTTTCATACCCTCCAGACCCTTCTGTGGTGTGGAAGGTGTCAGGGAAAGAAGAGCGGGTCATGACTGTAAGAAATACATGATGCTTGAAATAGAGCAGCATAAATTACATGGCACGGTACAGTAGAGCGGTAAAGTAGGGCATGGTCTGACAACTTTGAGCTGGGCCGTTGGAGAGAACCATTACAATGTAAAACATCTCATTGCAATTAAATGATAAGCAATCGTAGCTTCTTTCTTTAAAAAAAAAACTGACTCAAGTTAGAAGGAGCAGAAATCTTTCTTTTCAGACAAAGAGTGTTATACCACCAAGCATGGCCAGTGGGAGTGATAACCAGGCCTAATCAGATTCCATTTGCTCATTCTACACTTAAAGCTGTGACACTTGTTGGAGTGATGCAAGGGGCTATATTTGACTCGCCTGTTTGCAAGAGACAAATGAGTCACTTGCCCAGACTCACTCACCAAAACAGCCCAAGGGAAGACAGCAGGGAAGACAGGAGGCCGGCTCCAGCTCTAAGCGAATAGCTGCCGTGGTCTCTTTAGGGGGCTGACAGGTAATAAGTGAACAGTAATAGCGCTTATGCGCCCAAAACCCAAAATAGCTGATGACCGTTTCCATTTCATCTGCTTGCTACTGGACACCAGCTGGCTGCACCAATATGTGTACCCACTAGCCCTGACCCATGCTTCTACTGTGTTTGACTCCTGCATTTGTTTCGTTAGGCTGTCTGTTGTCCTTCTGTGCTCCGCATATGGATTTCTACTTTCATTGTGCCACCTCTGATACCTGCTGTAACTGACTAGACCAGGGTTAACAGTGTCTTCACCAGGTGGCTTCAAGAAAAGGAACCGTGAGCTCATCTGTACTAACCCTCAATGGATTTGGCCAGAGATGGAATATGGAGATCCAGTCAAGATGTAAGAGGTGGGTTTAAGTCTAGAACTGTACTACATATATAATTATGGGAAATGTTCTCCAAGACTGCCTAGTCGTTGACTATAGCTATAGTTGGTAGAGCTGGATATTTTGAAAATAGGGAGTCCCTATTATGATATATTACATTCTTTTGTTTTCTGTATACACATATATACACACACACACACACATATATATATATATTTGTGTGTGTGTGTGTGTGTGTGTGTGTGTGTATATATGTATATACAGAAAATGAAGGAATGTAATATATGTAGTAATATATAATAGGTTTATTACGTGAGGCATTATTTTAATCTGAACTGCTTTTTAATGTTTTTTTGGGGGGTATTTAACCCTTGCCACCCTGCTGTAGTTCTTAGTTATATGTAAATAAGTAAATGGTGGGAACGCATCCAGATGGCAAGTTGATATGAAATTATGAGCCCTGGAAAAAGTGGTGCCGTCCAAATCATGCAGGCCACCTGCTAGTTTCTGGGTTCATAAATTTCTCTAGGGTTTTGCCTGTGGTCAGCACTGGACTTCTGACAAGTTATATAACACCCAAAATACCAGCTTCAAACCAGATCCTTGCATGTTAAACAGATGCACTTTTTCCTATAATTAATGGCACAATGTTCTGATGCTACAGATGATCAAAGTTGGAGGAAAAATATTGGTTAATGAACTTGTACTCTAGTAGGTCAAAATACTCTCAGGCACCTTTTTGAAGTAATTTGTGAAAAAAAACCCTGTGATTACTTTCTTAATCTGTGTTAGTGTTAAGTTTATCTTCGTATCTTAAACGTATTTAGGAAGAATTTGGTCTGAGGGCAGTTTTACAGAGGGACAAATGTAAAAAATACCAACACATTTTCTAATACTGACATCTAGTGTCAACAATAGAGCCACTCTTTACTGCAGGACTTCACTTCAGCAAAACTCTGAAGGTATTTTGGTTAAGCCAAAGGGCTGAAATTGTTTATCTTCACTCTTGTAGTCATGACTGGTGCACATGGCTTGTGTGTTGGGAAAGGCAGCAAGACATCCTCCCTTCCTCTAAAAATAGCTCATGTTTGGCATGGCATATATCTCTTCACTGTACACCACACACTTTCATGGGAGGTTAGATACTCTGAAAAGAAAGCCTACATAAGTGAACAAATTCAATATATCCTTATGTCTTTTTTTTTTTATAGGAAAATCATGATAGTGGTCAAATTCTGCTCATGGCAACCTGAGACATTACTGACCTCAGCCTGAAGAAGGACTACACATTCATCATGAACTGTCTAGAGAAACGACATGTGAGCCTTAAAGCAGGCACACAGCATCTCGGCTACCTGGATAACTTTATGGATGAGACAGATCGGGAAGTTATGAGCCTCACAGACCGTGCCTTCAAGAGCCTATGCATTGGTGATGAGGCAATTTACAATGACTCTGAGTTCTCGCCATCACCAGTAAGTTGCCGCAAGCCACTAGCTGAAGAAGTACCCAGAAAGACTCAAGAGAACTGTTTCTTGGCTGTTAAGAAACAAGGGGCTCACCGGCTCAATGGTGTGATTGACACATCATGGCAAATCAACAATGACTCATCACTCTTTGCAGCATTCACAGCCAAGAAGAATGGAGATAATACCAAGATAACAAACGGGGACTCGTGGGACAAATCGGCACTTCTAAGCATCCAAAGAGAACTGTCCGAATTTTCCTCAGATTATCACAACAATCTTGCAGATGAACATGCTTCTCAGGTCAAGAATCATCTCAAATCGTCTGAAAAAAGCAAGGATACGTCCACTCATTCAGGGAAACCCAGCAAACACAGTAAATTCAGTAAACTAAAGAAGCTAAATTCCAAAAACTTCTTTCTTCACAGTGAGTTCAGCCCATTCCAGTCATGGAGGGAGTTAAATAAGTTTCCTTTCGGATTGGAGAACTTAGAAATTTTCCAAAGCAGTGGGCCACCTGAATGGTACGAGTCCCCACTTTATAAAAAACTTACCATGTCCCACCGATTGCATGTTCCACAGTCAAATAAGGAATGCCAGCACAGCCCACTCTCAGCACTTCAAGAAAAGCCAGAAGCTGAGGTATCACAACAAGCTGCACAGACTTTGAACACTGTACCATTAAATACAGAAAGCCAGTCAAGTGAGTCAGAAACCCACACTCAGGTTCTGAGTACATGCAACAGCTCAAAGCAGAGGTGTCAGTCTGAAGGGGACCCAGGTGCCCCTTGGAGGAAAAACAAAAGCAGAGCAAAAAGTGCAGTCCCTACCGGTCAGTCCATTATGAGCTCTTTTGCATATGA
Source organism: Brachypetersius altus (assembly GCA_037974465.1). NCBI lineage: Eukaryota > Metazoa > Chordata > Actinopteri > Characiformes > Alestidae > Brachypetersius > Brachypetersius altus. The sequence continues at coordinate 28,098 of JBBPDB010123460.1, forward strand.
AAGGACAAAAACTGGAGACGAGAGTGTGCTACCAAATAAAAAGGAGGTCAAAACAATGGAAGAACAAGCCTCCTCAAGTTCAACTCCTTTTAGCATTTCACAGCTGCTAACTCCAGTCATACCTTCCAGACAGGGAACGGGAAACTCAGAGGTACTTCAGACTGCTCTAACACCTTCTACCCTTGACCTGCCATGGCTCCCTGAAACAGAGATGCGTCCATCACCTGAGATCAAACGGGAAGGCTACAAATCCATGGCACCAAGTCTGCTATTTAATCTTAAAGACAACAGAAAACGGGTCAAGACAATGTACAGTCCACCGAAGTTCAAAGCTTTAGATCCAGACCAAAACAAACTGTCTCCACTTGTTGCTGCCAAAAATGGTCCAGAGGTTTCAGAGATTCCTGAAGTCAAATCACCTGTACACCAAAAACCCCAGGTGTCTCCACTGAGCCCTCTCCCAGAGACTGAAGGCCAACAAAACTCTCCTCCAAGGGGACAAGAAAGTGGGGGTTTGCCAGATGACTTTTTGGCACTAAGTCTGCTGCAGGCTGGAAACGGAGACTCTCCTAGTAAACCTTTGAGAGCTAAAATCACATACCGGTCTTTAAATTTGTACCCAAAGGCTGGTCCAGTAGATTCTGATGTGGAAACCATGAAAATGCTGGCTGCCCCTGGTTCTCATGCTAAAACAGATAAAAGCAATGAAAAAGGACAGAACATTGATCATGCAAATAAAAATGATGGTAAAGAACTGCAAAGAAAACATACACCAGTGATCCATCTCAACAAGCCTACTGACAGCACAAATACAGGGAGTACCCACATGGGCCACTCTAAGACTAAAAGAACTGATGGAGAAGTACAGAGTGAGAATACCTCAAAGGAAAAACACCCCCTTGCAGTTCTAAAGATGCACAACACAAGATCAGATGCACTGATGTTGTCAGGTGGCAGAAATCAAGACAAACAGAGCATGGGAGGAATGCATAAGACAGAGCAAAGCCTTGTCAAAGATAAAGAATGTCTAAAGAAGGAGCCAAAACCTAAGCATTTATTCTCAGCAAGGCAAAACAACTACATCAAAAGTCAAAGATGTGTTAATGCAGATAACGTGGCACAAGAAGAGTGTGTTGTTTCTGCTGGACGAGATGACGATAATGATGATAGTGGACTCTCGAGGATGTCAGGTCATGCAAATGTCAGGGAAGGGAGGAAAAGTAGACAGAATGTTGCTGTGCAAAAAGCAAAGGACATAGTTGATAGGAAACAGGATGGAGCATCTTCTAGAGAAGGTGTTAAAAATGATGCATTCGGCATAAAAGATGATATGAATGGTTTGGGCATTGGCGATGAGCAAGGTGTACCTAAAAAGGATGCTCCGCCCATGAAAGGAAACACATCTGCCAAAAGAGCACTGTTTGCATCAAATAATCTGATGAAGAGAGTTATAGCTCCAAAGAAAGATAACATAGTAATGGATAAGTATGAACTAGCAAAAGTAGCGCTGGAGGAAGTGATTGCTGAGCGAGAGCAAAGAAAAAAGAAAGGCAGCGATGAGGTTAAGGCATTTATGGATAATTATAAGCAGGTAAATATGTTGCCGTCAAGTCAGAAGGACACGTTAGAAAGTGTTACAAAAGAGAAGAGGGGAGGTCAGAAGGGCATCTCTGATTTTAAACCTAGAAGCCAAATCGTTCAAAGTATGTCAGGAGGGGATACCAAATACGGTGAAAGTCATGTGGCTGAGGTAAATTTAGCTGGACCTTGTAAGCAGGGAGGTACTGCCGAGTACAGCCAGTGTGCAGCTGGACAGATAAAATATACAGAGAGAGACAGGTCTGGCAGACGTCGACAGAGTGAGACTGATAATGTCAAGCCAGTGGATAAAGTAACTGAACTTGAGGAAAAAGTGCCTGTTCTTAGAAATAGAAGCATTATGCAAGAGAATCCACGAGTTACTAATGATGATAGCGAGTTGGCTGTTCAGAAAAAGAACAAACCTGAGGTTCCTCCTAGAAGAGGGAGAGCAAATTCTCAAAGTGAGGCAAGACATGAGACAGACAGAAGGGAAGATGTTGAAGGAAGAGCTGTCAAATCAGATAGAAATGTAGAATCAGTAAACAGGGAGAACGTGAAACCTAATCAACCAGCTGATAGAGGAGCCATGAGAGGACTCATGTCAGCCTTAAAGGAAAAATTTAAAAGAGAGCTGGAAGCACAAAGCATAAATGTCCAGGAAATTTTGCCTCAAGGAGAGGGTCCTAAGGTCGACCCTAAAAAGGACAAAATAAAATCCATGGAGATTGTGCCAGTGAGTTCTCCTGCTTTTGAAATTGCGGCAACAAAATATGACCACATTGTAGCAGGGATCGATTCAGACAATGCATCTGACAAAGATTCAAAACCACCTGTGATGAATCAGGAAAAGAAAGCATGTAATGATGTCCACAGCACTGATTATGAAATCATGACAGAGAAAGACAGCACGGATAAAAAGGAGAGTGAATGTGTTTCTGGGGTTTTGAGGAAACCAGACGACAATCAAAACAAACCCAATAATCACTGTAAAGACTCTAAAGTCAGAGAGATTTTGAGTGGCCTTGAAAAGGTAAAAAAGGTTAAACCTGACAGTGATTCTGAGAAAGAAACCTCAAGCACACTGGAAACATCAGAATCGTTCAAAGCTGAGAATGTTGTGTTGGATAGTGTTACAATTCATGATATTCTTAAACATTCTAAGCCTTCACCATCAGCAGATGTTGAACAAGAACAAGACAACCTACTTTCAGATTCCTCAAAGGAAAAAGAAGGGTCACTGTCAAAGACTGAAGGTGATCTGACCAGTCAAACAAGAAACCATGATCAAAACTTGGAGCAAGCAAGTGAACACTGTGTTTCTGACAGGGTAGCATACCCCACAAGCGATTTGGAAAAAGGAGGATGGGTGCGTTGTTTAATAGAATCAGCTAGAAATCTAACTCCAACATGTCAGTCCAGTGCGTCTTCTCCTACAATGGGAAAACTTCCTTTATTCAAAGTGAAAGACAACACATTTAGCTCATCCCCTGTAACCAAAACTGTAAGGCCTATCTTGCATAAAAGCATCTCTGAATTTAGCCAACCATGGTCTCCCAGGGAGAGCTTAAGTGGATCTGAAAAGGGTGAGCAGGACCTCTTCAAGGACTGTGTAGAGATGCAAAGTCCAATCATACTTTCTCCAACCCCACCTTCCACGCCTGTTCAAAGCCCCCCGCCCAATCCGTCACTGATGAATCCCTTATCTCCTTCAGCCATACAATTCACAACAAGCAGGGAGGGAAAAGGGCAGCTGGATAGTCTCTCAGTGCCTGAAGAGGATGAGCGGCGTTCTGCTGTGAGCTCTGCTTCCGAGGGAATAGAGAGCTGTGGAACAAGCATGGGAGATGCTGTGGAAGACACAGCACCTAAGGAGGACACTGAGGGATCTAAGGCACCAAGTGAGAGATCTGGATCTGCCTGCAGTGGCACTGACAATCAGTCTCAGAACAAGCCTCCAGCTGTCCCTCCAAAAACAGAGAAAGCCCTGCGCCGTGCTATGAGGCTGACCACAAGGAGGATCCAGAAGGCGGAGACCAAGACCAAATCTGAGCGCAAAGGCCGGGGCAGTGAAAAAAGTGCCAATCACAAACCTGAAAGGAGACACCACAGCAGTGACAGCAGGTCAGACCGCATAGGGCACAGCGTAGAAGAAAACAGTATCGACAAACTTTTGGGAAAGACTCTCCGAAGTGAAAGGCATGCCAGACAGGAGAAACACTGTAAGGAAATAGATGCTAATAAGAAATTACAACATGAAAACCATGGCGATCTAATCAGTAACCAAGCTGATGCGAAGAACCGCCTAAGTGAAAAGCAAGCTGCAGAGAAACTAGAAGGCAAAGGTCTTGATGTCAGAAGCGCAGATGCCCATAGTGAAAGACTGGGCCGTGCCAGTCTTAAATATCTGCCTGATAAACTGGATCGAAGGGCTCACAGCTTGGACAGATATGTGAGTGATAAAGCTGAACTCGGCTGCATCTCTCAAGTGAATGGTGATCCCTCAGAAAAACTCAGCACTTCAAAGAGAGCACCTGTACGTCAGAACAGCGTAGAACATGCTTACGCTTCTACGACAGCCAGCATTGTAACGCAGTCTTTCCCACTGACCCAAAGGAAACTCTTGCAGGATCCTGATTCAGGCCAATATTTTGTTGTGGACATGCCAGTGCAGATCAAGACGAAAACCTTTTTTGATCCAGAGACAGGAAGTTATGTCCAACTGCCAGTTCGGTCACCTGAAGCCTCTGTACCACAAGCGCAGTCTATGGAAATTGTGAACGCGCCCCCTCTCGTGCTGTATCATGGCTTTGTTCCCATGCCGATTACAGCGCAGAAATCTACCTTCAACGTGGGCTCTGTGATTTCCCCTGACAACTCGGAGGTGTTTGAATCCAGTGAAGAACGCAAGGTAGTCAGACAGCCAAGCACTGAGCCTGCACATGTATCACATGAGCACTTAGCTAAGGAAGGAGCTGAGAATGTTAGATGAAAGCAGACGAAGGCATTACAAACCAGCAAGATGCTGAACATGTCTGAATCCAGGCATTAAGGCTGTCTGTTCAGTTGTGCTTTCAGGAGAAACGGCATGCTGGTATGACATCGAATAGATGTTTATACGCCATGTCCGTGTCTATAATGCTCAGAAGTAACCTTGTTAATGTTTTGTTCTTATAAAAGGAACGCACCGCTAGTCCCCTCACTGCCTAAAGCACTATTTTGTAATGACAATATGAGGCCGGACTGGGGTATTGTGCTATCACAGAAATGTTTGAAAATAGCGCTTTGCCACCTTATTTTGATACGTTTTATTTTAAGTACTTTTGCAGACAAAAGAGTGCACTGATTGAAGATATGAAGCATAGTTGCTTTATGTGTCTTAAGTGGCATATTAATATTGCCTTCAGTGCTATTATATTTGAGTGTATTTTTGGAATGAATGATAGAGTTCAGGACTTGTTGGCTTTGTACAGTGTAAACCATTCCAATAAAACCATCTCAATGAATACAGACTTAGTTGAGTGCTTCTATGGCCATATTAATAACAACTTGTGATATTGAGTTAATGAGCAGAAAGATGTTAATTGATTACTCGCTCTACCCGAGAGGGACATGGATATCAACTGTCAACTGAAAGCAGATTTTTAATAAACTGCTATGTATTTGTAACCGTATTTTTTTTACATAAATGACCCGAAATACACATCAGGGCTTGGGTGTATCAGTTTTAAAGCAACTCCTTCAGTAAAGAATGCTAAAACATAGTTTAATAGTTTTGTAATTGGTGACCATCTAGAACTGACTGCTGTTTACAATACAGTGATTCATCTATAAATTGCAGAAGATCTAGAGCAACTACTAAATGATTACTAAATCAAATGCACTTATTCTAAGTCAAACCTTTGTGACTCCTCTATCACCTCCCAGTGTCCCCAGTTGTGGGTTCTCTTGGCTGTCTGCTTACAGTTCAGCTGGGCAAGATCTTAACCCTTCTCTGAAGGCATTCAGTGACCTGACAGAATCCACTGCTCTCACATAACCTTTGCAAGGACCACACATTCACACAGCATGCTAATTGCAACACAATGTCCTTTATTCACTATATTCAGTTCAGGTTGTTTGATTTACAGTACTCCAATACTCCAAGCATTTCACGCATTCAGTGGCAGCCACAGCCGCCCACCACCATGTCGTCGTACTGTTTTAGCACAACATTTTCTTCATCGTCAAAGTACAGCAAACTTATTGGGTGAAGTATGTCTGGCACGCAGCATGGCCGCTGAACCTTGCTGGAGAGTTTTAGCGCATCCACTATGGACTGGACGATGGCGTGGTTTGTCGCTCGCAAACTCCCTCCGAGTGGAAACGGGCAGGACCCCAAACAGTGGTAGGCATTATAGCCTCTAGGAGATATTATCCATCCAGACCAGCCGATCTCAGCAAAGTCTACGTAGAGAGGTGCTCTCTGACACGTTAGGAACTGCTCACGCTCGGCCACTGATCGAGGTGCGCTCCTGCGTATTCGCCTCAGGGACTGGTGGGACATTTTGGACTCTAAGACCAAGTCCAGTGGTGATCTACTGTCCAGACCTTGGTAGGAGCCAAAAGAGTCAAGATTTTTACTGAACAGTACTATAAAGTTAAACATAAAGCAGATCCTATTTAAATAGTGGCTTATTCTATTCTGTGTTATATAGTTGAAGTAAGTAGACATTAAGAATTATGCTTCATGTGTTTACCTGAACCTCTTCGACCATCATCTGAGTAGATCACAAGATAGGTGTCGCTTTGATCAGAACTGGCTGCTCCTCCTACAGTTGTCTCGAACCACTGTCCCGTTGGCAAAGCCGAGACCACCAGAATGCCATTGTTTGTGTCACTGTTGAAAATCCATTTGTTTGCCTGTTTTGCGATTGAGGACACATTTTGTAAACCCTCTGCATACTTTTCCCACCAGTATTACCTCCTGCTCTCCCACAGGACTGACTGGTAGATAATATTCACAAGCAGCCTGCGTCCTCACACCCCAGAACAACCTAATAATTGTTTCCTCTGGTTATCTACCAATAGCCTTAGTCTTAGTTTCCATCTTCACAATGTTCGGTGTCGTCAGGGCCTGTTTAGTACTGATGCAGGGGTCAACCCGTAGCCCACAGGTTGGATTAGCTTATTAGAGCATTATGGTGAAGGAACCATTTTGGTTAAGGAACTATTTTGGCTATATGTAAGTTCCAGAAAAACTGCGGTATCGGGAGGATATTGACTCTCATAACTGGGTAGTTCCTAAAAAACTTGACCTGTGCATTACTACTGCTTTTGCTCTGTAAGGGTGCCCTCTAGTGCTCAACTTGTGGTTTGCTTAGATACTTAATGATGATAAGAAAATACCTGTTTGTCCTTTCATTCTTTTTGTGCCATTGTTTAAGATATATTTACTATTTAGCTATATATTGCTTTTATTTACAGAATTGATATCCAAGCACTTAGAGGAATCTACCTCGTTTGTAGATTTTATACTGTACTGCCACATCTTTTAGGTATGAATTTAGCGGCTTAAGTTTCACCCTTAAATGCTACTACTCTTATTCTGGGCTACCATAATATCTTTGACAGTAAGATAACAGAACAAACTATGTGTTACATCCTGACCACTAGTTATTTGAAGTTCAACGTCTGCAGTATCTTCACCATACTGTGTTAGTGATGTTGAACACCTCCCATCCTGTGGTGTTCAAAGGCAGCAGCCTCGATGTTATCAGGTTTCCTCGCCATGGCTTCACTCTGCTGTCCAGCACCTCGTACAAATCCACCTGCATGCCAGGAAACATTAGTGTGGGTTGCCAGAGCCTTCAAAAAAGCTGCTGAATTCCAAAAATGTTAAGAAATTTAGTGAAAACTTGAAACTAAAAGTGTAGACGTTTAAGGAATATTTTTAAGGCAAGTGAAAAAAGTCTGATTATAAATCTGCCTGGTTTAATTTAATATAATTTGGAGATTTTTCTTAGCTGTTCTTAATTTTGTGAAAGAATTTCACTTCCTAAAATTGCTTGAAGTGTGTAATGGTATCTTGGTACCAATGCTTCTGGGCCATTTTGATAATAAAAGTGGTGGCACACCCACCTCCCTAATAGACTGTTGCTCATAAAATGATAAACATTAAACACATCAGTAACAATTTCCCTTATTTTATGATGAAGTTGAACAAAACCAGCAATTGCCTACTTACTTTATAAAAATGATGTCCCCTCAAAAATGGTTGTGAATGCCGGAACCATCGGAGTTCTGCTCTGATGACCTTTTCTCCACGGCTGAATGATGTCAGGTTGAAAAAGTGAAATGCTCCACTGGACTGAGCTGCAGAAAGAGGCAGGAAATTGTTAGAAGACTATATCATGCATACATTACATTTATTGTATTTCTGCACACCTGCATAGCTCCTCACGACATTTCCATCCAGACCCTTGTTTCTCTTCATGCCTGTTTCGGCCATGGCTGCATACAGCTCCATCATGAACTGAGGCACCTTGCTGTGCACCACGCCATGCTCCGGCTCCTTCAGAAGCTCATTCCAGCCGGACTTCTTAAAAGCTCCTGTAACCAGAAACCAGAAAGTACTGGGTCCAGACCATCTATGCTGGGTTCCCGTAAAGAACTGCAGAGGAACTTCTCAGTCCATCCAGCAGGATTCACAGGAGCTGAATGTGTTCAGCTCTACTTTTCCAACTTTGGATTTTCTGGTGTAAAATAAACCCCTTGGGCTTCACAGTGAGAGATTTACATTTACGGCATTTATCAGATGCTTTTATCCAAAGCAACTTCCATTCCCTAACTACAGGGGACAGTCTCCCT
>JBBPDB010123461.1:0-17496 GCA_037974465.1 Brachypetersius altus
GGATAGGCTCCAGCCCCCCCCCGACCCTGAATGCAGGAATAAGGGGTAGATCATGGATGGATGGGATGGATGTTTTGTATGTAGTGTATACGTAGCCCTGACCTCTTCATGACCTTGTAATTCAAAGGACTGTAATGTTTTAGTGAAAATTGTAGAAGAGTTTTGGAGAATGATGTTTATAAAAGTATGTTACGCTTCTGAATGCAAGCAGTTTCACCATGAATTGCTGCAGTTTTTAAGCTATGCTATGTGGCACTGAGACTAAAAGCTGGTTTGGAAAATTATCTGCCCACGGATATTGCAAAGGATATTCAAATCTCACTATTTCCATTCTCACTACTGTCATCATTAGTGCTTAGTCATCATTAATCCATAATTAATGTTGCACCAAAACTGTCTAGCTGTAAAATGGTAACATAAGAAAAAGTGTAAGAAGTTTGTACATCGTTTTAAAGCATTTTTTATGCAAACATTGCAGGGTTGTGGCGATTTCATCATCATTTGTTCCTTTTAACTTCTGATTCTAGAGCAGTTCCTAAAGACACATCTCGGGCCCCAGCGGCCCTCTATTCTAAAGTGTCACTACTGTTACTGTTAATAACTTTACTTTCACAGTGTCCAGTGGAAGAGCTGTACACGGGAGCCATGACTCTAAACATGGAGGTTAAAATGTAAACACTTCCCACAGTGGACACTTAAGTGTGGGCAAAATGTGCCAAATATTTGAATTTCTAGCTTTTGTTTTTGTTTTATAACTTTGGGTTTTGTTTTATTTTTTTGACATATGTCTAGTTGGGAGACGGGCTGAGAAACGGAAGTCATATCAATATTGAAACAGAGGTGTTTCAATGGAAATGTTGCAGTTGGAAAAAAAAGGTCATATTTCACGTAGGATGTTTTTATGGGTAAAGCTGTATTTTTATGTTAATCAAATATTTGCCTTAGTACTAGGGTCATGCAAAGACTCACAAAGTGTTCAGTATTTTCCAGAATGTGACTTTTTACACACTGACCTTAAGACCAGAGCTAGAACGTTGAGTTCCAAGGGCTAGATTGCCAAAAGCATTGTGACAGACTAAACAACACCAAAAGGACTATTTGCATTGGTAATTCAGTTTAAAAATTAATTTAGGTGTGCAATTATACATAGACTGCAGTTTTAGAAAATGGTGGTGTGTGTTAAATATTTAGCTCTTGGCCCACATATCTGGTGCAGAGTGTTCATAACGAATTAAAGGAAAAGTGGCGTAGTATTAAAAGCTGTCAAGCGCTTCACGGCTAAAACATGAATGCTAGTGTCACTCCTGCCTTAACTTCCAGACAGACATTAACTCTCGAGAATACAACACCAGTCCTGTGTATTTCATAGTGCCGTCTCAATTGCTTGATATGGACAACATATTATCTTCTGAATGTATTTGTTGCTGTTATTATGCCTGGCAAACTTTGGTGAACCCCTGATATGATGCGTTATGAACTGTTGTGTGACTTCAGCATTGCAATGACCAGAAGTCCTACAGATGATAGTGTGTGATCCAGATTAAGCATAGCTCTGCATTTGTTCTGCTCTAAATTATTTTTTTAACCAACCTGACCCATATAGTTACTTGTCAAGTGTTTAAGTGCATGTCGTACCTCAGTCTTTCTGTCTTTGTACTGTTTGTGACTTGACTGGCACTCCAATCCTGGACTGGCTTGTGTGAGAGGTTAACTGCACAGCAGGCCGGAAATAACTCCTCCGCCCTTATTCCTGTTCATTTAAAACACACGTCCTTCAGACGGGAGAATGTCTCTGCTGTGAGCCATTGTTAAACGTTATTCGAGCGGGTGCTTTGATGGAAATCATATCTGCAGAATTGCCAAAAATGGATCGGAGCTGAACACCTGAAAGACAAAGATGATATTATTTAACAGAAACTTCTGTATAATTGGTGTAACCATTTTAAGATAGCTGGAGGCGACACCAAGATAAAGGTCAAGAACAATGAATATTTCAGTTCTTACAATGTCCCCAACTCCAACAATGTCTACGTCTTTGTCTTTCTGGCTGTACATCTCTCGTATGAACCTATTTATGACTGAACTCTTGACCATGAAAAATGGGTTTAAAGCTGGTGTCATTATGCCAGCAGGGTCGTTTTGTGCTCTTGTATAGACGCCTGTATTTTATGAAGAATTTGGCAGAGGTTGTTTGACTTTGAATGTTTGCTGTAGTTAGTGCATGATAAGTACATATTTAACAGACATATTTATCTTGAAAAAGGCTTGCTAAAGATTTGAAGGTCATTTATTTAGCTTAAAGTGTTTAAATAATTACATATTTACAACTTGCAGCAGATTGTATAGGTTTTACCACTTTTACCGGTGTTTGAATGTGGCTTTATTTGGTAACTCTATTTTGTATTTAGAATATTTTAATAAAACATTAAATATCAGCAACACCGATTTTGTATGAGTAGATTGTTTTAAGTGACCTCGCCCTCACAGGTGAGGTGGGGCGAGCGAGAAGACGCCGGCGGGGCGCTGCAGTTTCACTGTCTGACTCATCTGCTGTAACTCACTGTGTATGTTGGTGCTGCAGCTCAGACCTAAGCCGCCAACATGTCCATGCGTGTTTCCAACCTCTGCCGAGTATCTTCTGGATGGGTGTAAGTACTCATCTTCCCACCTCCACCCCTGGGTCTGCTCCAGATTCTCTGCAGAACCCGGCTCATCCTCGGTGTGGAGGTTTGAGGTCTTGAAACGACTCCCGTCTTGTAATGAGGGGCCCTGCGGGGAAGTTCACATCTTCCTCTGGCCACCCAAAAGACTCGACCACTGTGGGCTGAAGACAGAACAAATGTCTGGTGGTTCCTGTCTGGGCGCTGCTATTACAGCCCCAACCTAACTACAGGTAACTACCACCCTAACTACCACTCTAACTAAAGGTAAGGGAACAAACTTACCTGTAACTAACGACTGTGAGACCGTCCCTGTGACTAGTGACCGTAAGTTGTACTGCCAAATGTCGTAAATGTAAACCGTTGTACTGGACGTTTGTGTGAATCTCACAGCGGCTGGAAGGAAAGACCTGCAGTATCTCTCCGTCGCTGAAGGAGCCGTAATTGCTGTCCAAGTCTCCCGCGTGTGGTGGGAGATGTTTTCCAACAGTGCTGTCTCCTGTCACTCAGCAGCTACACTGAGTCCAGGGGGCGTCCTCGAGCAGAGCTGGTCCTCCGGATCAGCCTTTCTGCCTCCTAAAGCGCCAGAACATCCTTTTACACTGGGTCATGAAAGGAATGGTCATAGAAGCTGACCAAGATCGTTCTTACATCGAACAGGTCTAAAACAGTTGATGAAAGGTTCTTTTTATGAAATTCCTTTTCATTTGATAAGTCGTTTCTTATGCTGAAAACGTGCTAATGTTGATCATGTAAACGGAAGGTATTTACAGCTATTGGGGCACATCCACATTCAGCTCGGGCTTGAAATTACAGCAAGACATTCTGGTTGTAAATAATTTCATTCAAATGTTTTGCTGGGTTTCCTATATTTGGTGGTTGTTAAAAATGTTATCCTACTTAGTAAGAGCTCTTCCCTGCAGATTTGAGCTTTGTGTAGCGTATGAATATCGACGTGATGTTACACGGTCCCACGGCTGCCGAGATACAAGAGGACTATATGAAAGACGCTGAAAACCAAAAAGCTTCTCAAATTATTTTATTATAGTACAAACAGTATTACATCATGTGTGAAAAAAATATACATTTGTAATGGTTTTGGTAAGGGTCGCGTAATATTCATATTAACATTTTTAGTAAAAGCATGACCTGATTGGGAAGTCCTGCTTTTACTGCACTCATTACAAAAATAAAAACAAAAAAAAAAAATAATTTGGTTCATAGCTTATCACAATCACCTGTATCTTTATAGACAATCATGATCACAGTCCTCTATTTATCCAACATCTGTTGCTGTACAGAAACATAGAAGATATTCATGGCTGTTCATCTCTTTAATTTCTTCTCAGTGAGCAAACAAGTTTCAGTTCATCACCAAGCAACTCAGCATTGCAAGTTAAAGATTCTTGGAATAGAACAAAACCACTGAAGAGATGTAGTGGAACATCGAGAGTGTTGCTGGGAGGGTTTGATTAAGGTCTTATCTAATGATTAGTAGGGCTTTTCTTAGGCTTTGAATATTTAGTGTTGCCGAAAGATTATCAGAATGATCTTCTCAAAACAAACCCCAGCTCCAACTGCTCAGTTGCGAGTTACATTTGATATTAGTTTACATTTCTTCACCTCTCCACGATGTCTCAATGGAATTTTGCGGATGGTGGCAGTGTTTTTTCTAAATCACCCTCACAGCTGAGAAACGTCAGAATACGTTTACATGGAAAACGCTTATCCCAGATCAGCCCCAGAGTAGATCGGTATTCTCAGCTGAAGCCGACATGCAGCACCTTGTTCTTCACCGTGTTGAATTTGCTGACGAAGACTCGAGCGTAAGCCGGGTCTGTGCAGTAGTGGTATGCCTTGGTGATGTGTGGAGGGGGTGTGGCTGCCGTGATGAGGGGATGTTGAAGGAGGGAGGAGGAAGAAGGGGCGAGGTACTGAGACACTCGAGTCACATAGTCTACTAACCGAGTGTATTGCTGCTCAGACAATCGCTCACGAACGCCCTCAGCCTGAGTGAATGTGAGAGAACAAGGTTATTGTATACATTATTGCACATATATTCACACACACAAGTGAGGAAGAGCATAAGAACATGAGAAAGTCTAAAATTACCTCATTGTCACTGGTGACCCGGTGCTGATGGAGAGTGAGCGTGAGCTTTTTGGGGTTTTGTGTGTCCTGCTGGCACTCTACCTCTGTGATGGGGAACGCCTGCTGTTGTGTGTCTTCACACACACTCACGACAAAAAGCACGTCCCCACTCAGCAGCAGGCAGCCTGCATGCTCCTGCCCCGAGCTGCTCACCATACATACACTCAGCGCCATGTGCACCTCCGGCCGCCCGAGCGACTGCAGCATCTTCCTGCAGGACACACACACACACACACACACACACACATGAAATCACAGGATAACACACACAAAGGTTCATTTTAGATTCCAATGTTTGGTGCATATAACAGAATATATAACACCAGTTTTCTGCTTAAAAAATCTAGTAAGACAAAATTAATTCCAAATTCTCTTCATGCAAGCTGGAGCCCAACAGCGGCACTATTTCTCCTTCAATCTCCTCGGAATGATTTTGTTACCCAGCCCTTATACAGGCAGGTAACAGCACTTGCAGCACTGGATGACCAAGAGGTTAGGGTGCTGACCCTGCAATCACAAGGTTGTGGGTTCAAATCCCACCACTGAGGTTCTCTTGAGCAAGTCTCTACACACTGCTCCCCGGTGCCCCTCGCTGCTGGCAGCCCCCCGCTTCACGTGGTGAATGGGTTAAATGCCGAGAAAGAAGTTCATACTGTTCACACTGTGCTGTGTTCACGCATGACTATTATATCACAGTTCTGCTCAAAATCTTCTACCTGTACCCTTGATTCTATTCCTAAACAATATCAGGCCTCTCCTATCAGAATTCAATGCCTCACTTAGTGTTGGTTACCAAGCAAAACCCTTTAAACTAGCAGTTATTAAGCCTCTGTTAAAAAAAATAATCTTGATCCATGCAAGCTCTCAAACAATCAACCTATCTGTGATCTTCCAATTCTATCTAAAAGTTTAGAGAATGTAGAGGCCCAACAGTTACCTTTGTTACTACATGAGAACCCTATATATGAAAAACTCTGGGTCCCGGCCTCATCACAGGACAGAGCCAGCCTTAGTAAAGACAGTAAATGATCTTTTACTGTCAGCTGACAAAGGATTGGTCTCTCTGCTGGTTCTGCTTGACCTTAGTTCAACACCATTCTGGATGGACTCTCAGACACCAACTAAAACTTCCACTACTGACTTAACTGTGGACGGCCAGTCTCTTAAGCTGGGATTAAATCTGTTCTACTCTTAGATTTCTCCATGGAGAGACTCTTTCTCTCCAGGTCGACCTGAGGAGGACAGGTTCCCCTTTTGAGTCTTGATTACTCCCGAGGTTTCTTCCTCCGGCTGAGGGAGTTATTCCTCGCCTCTGTCACCTTTGGCTCATTACAGACTCTGACCTGGACTGCTTTGTGACAACAAAGGTTGTAAAAATCGCTATTTGAGACAAACAGACGTGGTCTGGGCTTTCAGAACAAAAAACATCCAGGAGCTTAAAAAGCACCGGTCAAGTGTCAGTTTTTTACAGGACCTGGTTTCTATAAAAGCTGCTTTGGAACAAGATCAGTTGTAAAAAAAATGCTATACAAATCAATGTTGCTTGATCTGGGCACCCATCTGCTGTTTAGGAGAGAAATCATTATTAAAGTCACTCAGATCTTACATATACTCGTTTTTCCTGCTTCCTAAACTTGCCACCCCTGTGCATATATATATATGTGTGTGTGTGTGTGTGTGTGTGTGTGTGTGTATGTATAAAACCAACACTATACTGTCTACTGCCAGGCTGGCACAGAGCATCTGTCCTAATTACGCGATCACTAGCACTACAGTTCAGTTCAGAACGCAGGTTACCCTAGCAACTTTTGTTTGTTATGTCAGTAAATAATAAATACCCTTAGCAATAAAATGTGAATGCTACATTTAAAATGCAGCATTCTGAATGAGTGTGTGCATTTGTTTATTACCAAACATATTTGAGATGACTGTTGGGCGCATCTGCAGATTTTTTGTCTGTGGGCAGATACAGTTGCTTTGGCAACTTCCAGAGTCCAGCTCCATGCAGGATACCTGCACGCGCACACACACACACACACACACACACACACAGTGATGCATAGGCATGCCACTTAATTTTAAATATGAACTTCCAGAAAGAGCAACAGCATTTAAATCATGCAAAACAATAGATATTTTAAACGGTCTAGGCAACTAGGAATTAGACAAAGTTATGCATGACAAACTATTAATAGCTTTAATAAATATATACACAAGTGATGAAATTTTAAAGCTAGGACAATTTTGGCCATTACTATAAAAAAATAAAATGTTTATAAATTGGTGAGCGCTGCTCATTCATCATTTACCATATCCTGTCTGTGAGACGAGTTCAGCAGCTCCTCCAATTGGCTTGGTAAAAACTCCCACAATGCCTTTTCCCACCCCAGAGATGACGCCACGGGCAGTACTGGCTGCCGAGCTATGAGCCTCCACGGGCCTCGTAAACGTTTGCATCGGCTGGTCCACGATACCTGCGATCGCTCCTAGACGCATTGAGAAAAAACCCATTCAGAGACAGTCACAGACCTGTATGTGCTTGTGGGGGTGTAAATAAGTCGTGTGATGGTGACAACAGAACGGTAAGTGTGTAAATCTGCTCATTTTAGGGAGAGACTGACCCAGGAGGCTTATGCCCAGGCGAGAGAGACCCTGGCGCAGGCCATGACCCAGACTTTCTGGCAGCTGCCTCCTCCATTCTTCCTGCCGCGTGTAGTGCTCCTCATCAAGAGAAAGGCGGTCCATGTTCCGTGCTAGACTAGTGGCCAGGTTAGTGATGGATGTCAGTGTGCCTAAAGAGGGAAAGGGAGATCAATGTTGGCTCAAAAATACCCGTTTGAAAACTATATATAGTTGATCTGTCAAAACGTTTCAGCCTTCAGACACAGCAGTATGTGTGATACTAACTAATGACAGCACAGGTAATGCCTACAGGTAAGGGTATTAGAGAATAAACATTGTAATTTATTCTGCTTCTGCCTGGGGGCACAGTGTATGTTTGTAAGACCTTCCACCTTTTGAAACATGTCTGACGAAGGAGCTAGTTCCACGAGACACGCCACTGACGAAGGCTCCAGGTCCCCGGGTTAGTCCCTCGTATGGCAGCCGGAAAAAATCAGCAACTCCATTTCCAATGCTGCGTACCAGACTGGCAGGACTGCCCAGGATCTCCAGAGAGCCCACTACCCAGCCTACAAAACCAAACACATACACACCAAACACACACACACACACACTGTAAATAAGTCATCTGTCAAGATGCTCATGCAAATAATAAAGTGCGATAAAGTGCAACAGGATCAAACAACACGAAACATGGTCTGCGCATCAGATGATCAGAATGTTAATGTTACTTTCTTTAGACTACGTGTGTGTGTGTGTGTGTGTGTGTGTGAAAGTGAGAGGATTCACTCACCGGCTCTGAAGAGGGCTCCTGCAGCGTAGTGCATGGTCAATGCGTGTATAAGATGCCGTGGGGTGGTACAAAACGGCCCTCTCTCGAATACAGAGAAGGATAGTGGTGTGTGGTCAGAAGCAATATAGAGTTTCAGAGAAGCATGAATACTGACCAGTAGACTGACTGGTTCAATTAGTAGTCGCTGCAGCCGGATTGGCTGGACAAGTGCCTGCATTGACTGGTACACCTTCTCAGGTAGAACTGGACCTGGTTCTCCTAACACATCCAACACCACAGCAGAGGGGAGGGTAGAGCCAGGTATGTACGTATGGAAGAGTGTCTTCAGGTAGTAAACAAAAGTATCCTCTAGATAAACTCGAGCTGGTTTGATCTTAAAGTTGAGCTGCTCCAGTTGGAGACTGCTGCCTGACAGTGTGAGACCCACACACAGGAAGCATGTCTGCCGGAAGTCCTCCAGAGCCTCTGAGCTTTGGAGTGGGTCACGATCTCCCCAGCCTGCATCTGCTCGCTGTTCCTGGCACAGTAGGACAGGAAAGTGGAAACTAGAGCGGCTGTACAGCTGATTGTCCACCTGCAGACTGCCACACAGAACCTGCATCTGGCAGCTGAAAGAGAGAGCGGTGTCTTCTGCGCTGGGCTCTGTGGGAGGCAGGATTCCTAGGAGTTTAGACACAGTGATACGCAACAGCTCCACTGATCCAGCTGGACTAGTGATGTCATCACAAAGCACAAGGCTGACCTCATTCAGCAGCACTCGGAAGGACAGCATCTGACTAGACACCCTGTGATTAGACACACACACACACACAATGCAAAAATGAGTTTTTTCTCTTTAGCTGCGTCCCAAATCTTACACTTCAGTACCTCACATTCTACATTACTGAATACATAACTAATGATTGTGTACAGTTTTTTACACAGTAGTGTGGCCGTGTGCATTCTGTAATGCAGCTGTATTGCAGGAGGAGAGCCACTGGTGTTGCTAAATATGCTGTTAAAGCTGACTGGCATGTGGATCCCATTTAAAATCAAGAAAAGTAAACGGGACAGGAAGTTTAACAGAAGTGTTGTAATGCAGCCTGGACCTCAGTGGCTTCAAAACCTATGAAACTCAATGTTTACAATACAGTCAGTTTATTTGACATTTTGACCACCCCTATCTGGACACCTCTGTAAACACATGTTGGATTAAGTGGATTGGGAGGTCATGGCCTGGGTGAGGATCAGTCTGTAGTATTTCTCTGCAGTGTGTGATCTGCAGTGTGTACCTGTGGTGTTCGCAGATGAGCGATCCAGCACAGCTTTCTGGAGCCAGTGTGAGAACGGTGGCACCACACTGATGAGCCACATCAACATAAAGAGAGCCAAACCCCGGTAAGAATATCACCTAAATAAATACACAAAAGAGAGAACACTCTACAGGATGGGATATAAAACTCTCTTCTATCCGGCCACAGCAAAGCAACTGAAAACATGATGTTCAAGAAGAACTAAGAAGAAAATAATCACACTATACCCACAATTACATGTGCTCAGGGCTGTGAGAGTGTGACTGGATGTAGTAATGTGGTGTGAGGACGGTCTGATTGTACGAAGATGGCGGTGTGCGGTGCTACTGTGGTTCGATCTGCTGAATGGTTACCCCTTCACTGTTGTGCATGTGTATAGTCAGTAATGCTTTAACAGATTTTTACCAGTTTCCATAAAGAAACCACCAGTGAGCAGGTAGAACTATGGTGGTGTATCATTCTTAGCATAGCAGTGACACTGACATAGTAGAGGCGTGTGTGTGTGTGTGTACTAAACAGCAGTGTGGCTGGAGTTTTAAAACACTTTCCACTTACTGTCCACTCGATTAGACACATCTAACCTGTTTCTGCACAGTTTGCATTAGTCAGCATGTTTACCTTTAATCACAGTCAACATTAACAATTATCAATATTAGTTTCTAGTTCATATTAGATTCTAGTTTAGATTTAATCTCTACTTTTAGAGCTTCTCTAGTTTTAAAGCTTCGATCAAGTGGATTACATTTAATCTAGGTTTTCTGTGATGTTAAAACTGATAGTTTAAATCCAACCTAAACCAATTTAGGTTGGATTTGTGTGTGTGTTATTAACCTCTCCTTCTTTATACTTGGGAACTAATGATTGTTGGAGAAGTTTATACAGTTGTCTGGAATTCTCTATAGCGGAGCACTTCAATATTCTGATTGGTTGTTACCAAACAGTGTCATAGCAAATTTGCATAGTGTTTCCCAACTTGCTTCAACTTGCTTTTTGATAGCCACACCTCCCAATACGCATGGCCACTGGATGGACTCACTTGCAGCTGTTAGAAAATCCAAAAATTAACAATTTCCAGGAACTGTCACTTTCTAACCACTCATCATGTAAATGCAGGGGAATGGAATTCAGTTACTGCTCTTTTCCAAGCGCACTGAGAGCTGAAAATACTGTCTTTAGGTGGTGAGGAAGCAGGTCCAGTCCTCACTCTTAGAGCATCTTACAGAAGGAAATGACTAAAATCGGGCAGAATTATCCTAAATTGAGTTTTTTGCTACAAATCACAGTGATATGATTCATTATAATAACGTGTGCCAAGCAAATTCAAGTTAATAATAGTTGTTGGCAAAAAAGTGTAAAGTAAAAGTGTAATAGTGTAATAGTGAGCATTTTGTTATACATGAACACACCACAAAGTGTGAACCGCAGGAAATTATTTCTCTGAGTTTAATCTATTTAACCCATTTAAATGGGGGAGCAGTGTGTGTGGGGGAGCAGTGTGTGTGTGGGGGAGCAGTGTGTGGGGGTGGTATCTTGCTCAAGGGTACCTCATAGGTGCCACTAGCAGTCCTGGGATTTAAACCCACAACTTTCTGATCACAGGGCCAACTCCCTCACCACTAGGTCAATTCTTTTCCTGCCAAGAGCCCACACGGACTCCTGAACACGTGAAAACTGGCAGCACTGAATAGCCTGCACGTCAGAAACGTAGCTGAGTGAGTGAGTGAGTGGACTTTGTCCTCAGTTAGAAGGGCATTAGTGAAGTCAGGGCCTGAAGTTGGACTAGAAGGTCTCCGTACCTTGTGGCAGAGAGAGGACAAATCCACAGAAGGAATGACAAAGGGTTTTAGACTAGATTAAGAAATTCCCAGGCCTCCCATGGCTAACACTAACAAAATGACTGTGATGACAGTGTTCTATAATGATGTACTGAAACACCACCATGTCGCTGCACATAATCGGAGCATAATCCTCCACCCAAATAAAACACCATCACATGTGGTCCTCCTGACAACTGATGACTGGGGTTAAAGAGAGATGATGCCAGAAACAGTTGGACATTAGTCTGTAACTGGTAAGCATGGAGAGTGTAGACAAGGTGAGTATAAACTGTACACACACAGCACCTATCAAGCAGTTATGCTATACTGTCTGTACCACCCTGCGAGTACACTTCATATTTGAGATCAGAAAAGAAAGATAGTACTGCTTAAAATTCAAAAGCATGAATTCAGAAGCATCATGGTGCTGTTGTACCTGCATGCCTGGGCTGTTTATGTCTATGGCATCAGTCCAGTTAGGTGTGGAAGGCACTGCTGAGGGGCTGCTGGGCTGGTCAGGGGCAGAACACAGAAGCAGGCTGGGCAGCGCCTCCTTCTGTCGGCACTCGGGAAAACTGGAAGCGTGGTAGTACAGCTCGTGGTGCACAGAGGACAAAGGAGAAAGTTTCCTACAGAAGACCTCTGTCCTCACAGGCTCTGATACATGCAACCCACACAAGTGCACACAGACACACACAAACAGGCAAACATTAAACATGTATTTAAATGTAACACATATTTATTAAAGACATTATGATCAAATGGCCTGGTATGGTCCTTTCATTAGTGAGTATTACCCCTCAGGTTTTCCTTCAGAAGCAGAGGAATGGGACACTGGTTATGGATGATCATACGGGGACAGGTGTCCTCACTCACACACATATAGCTGATTCCTAAATGCTCCTGATATGTTAAAACCAGTACCCTAAAACAAATACACAGAAACACAGAATTACACAGAGTTACTAGCTTTTCAGAATAAGTCTCGCTCTCAGTGGCAGGCTATAAGCAGAAGAAGAGAAGAGAAGAGGTGGAAAGGAAGTCCTGCATTTTGTGCAACAATAAGAGCATTAAAGCACTACATAATAAAAATGCATGAAAAAAGACCAGAAGAGAGAAACTTTCAAACAGAAGCTCAAAAGAATCCTTTCACTGTCCTGAGAGATAACTGGACAGAGGGAAACAGGGAAGGCATGAAAAAGCAGAGAAGTGAGGCGTGTCTGTGTTTAAGGCCCACCTGGTCCTCAGGGGGTTGTGTGGTTTCTGCTGAACCGGCACAGAAACGCTCTGTCTAGGAAAGTCTGAGCGCACAGAGACTGGCACACTCCACAGCGCCCCCTCCTGCTCGGGTGCCTCCACACAGCTGAACAGGATATACTTCTGGGGTGGGGACGTGGGATCTGCTGCGGTGGGCTCCCTCACTCCGTCCCAGAAAGGCAGGGCACAGCGGGAAGGACTGCCAGACTCGGTCATAGGCTCCAGCGTGAACACACTAGTGTCCGGCGGGCTATACGGCTAGAGAGAGAAAAGCGGTGTGGGGTTGAGGTGTGTGAGGAGGTGTGGTAAATGCGGTGTGGTGAGGCGGTGTGTGAGGCAGTGTGGTGAGGAGGTGTGGTAAATGAGGTGTGGTGAGGAGGTGTGTGAGCGGCTCTGAAAAGTGTTTGGCTGAAGCTGTACGTGTGTTGTACCTGGTACGGAGCAGCCAGCAGGTTTTCAGACAGCAGAGGCATGTAGGAAAGAGGATGTGTTGTGTTGTTCACCAGAATAGTTCTGTCTTCAACCTGCAACACCTGAATCCCGTACCTCACTGTGGAGGACACACAGAACTGGCACAGCTGTGAGAGCAGGGCAGGAGAGAGGAGAAGAATAACACAGAGAATTAGTCCTGCTACTCTGTTGCCTTAAAGCTCGACAAAACAAACACAGTGTATCTTACAGCAAGGAAGTAAAACTAGATCTATTTTAAAAAATCACAAGATGCACTTTTCTGGTGAAATAGTTATTAATATAAAGCCACTGCCATTATCAATTAGTTTTCACCTTCAGTGCTTTAAACCTCAAACATAACATGACAGGCAAGAAAGACAGGCTTTCTCCGTCTCAGACACACCTTCTGCCTGGGCGGAGCTCCGAGGGCGATGGCAACCTCCACATGACCCTCTTCATCCAGGCTGAGCATCTCCGCTCCTGCCGTCTCCCTCCACCGTGGGGAGGTCAGCTCATGCAGCAGCTGGATGGCGGCTGATTTATGCACCGTATTAGACTGGGGCCAGTAGAGGCCGATCTGAAACGGCTCCTTAAACACACACACAGACATGTTAACCAACCCAGGTATCACTTTACCAGACACAAAGTATCTGTGGTGCTTTCTATAAGGTACTGCTGTAGTTCTATTTGAGATATAACAACTACAATTATACAGTCGTGCTCACAAGTTTACATACACCTGAAAGGAATATTTTCAACTTCCATACATTCCTCATTCAAAGCATTGCTATAATCATTTTAACCAATCTTTTTTAGTTCCATAATTTTAGCACCTCTTTCACTTTCAGTGGTTTTATTCACCATTCAGTAAAACAAGTTACAAAATTAGTAGATCAATATACATCCCAATCTCATTCTGTCCAATACTGTGTTGCATTGCCATTAGCTTTTGTAACTGCAGTCAGTCTTGCAGATAACCACCAATTGTTATTTCACAATGCTTTGATGGGATTTTAACCCATTTCTTTTGTCTGAAGTGGTACATTTAATTTAATTTGGCGGGTTGGCAGCCTCTTCGCTTATTTTGGTGCAGGACCCTCTGGACTGTGGACAGTGAGACCCCGATTCCTTAAAGCCTCCATTTCATGTTCCTTTATCGTCTCAGGATGGAAGTGGACCTTTTGAACCATTGCCCTCTCTTTGGCTGGTGTCAATTTGGACTTCTGACCTGATCGTTTAAGGGTCTTGACTCAAATGATTCGTATTTCTGTACATGTGTCTAGCCGGAGGACCTTGGTTCTTCTAGTTGCCTGGATATGGCCGTAGGGAGCTTCCCGAATTCTGTTCCCAGGTGTTTGGGGTGTTTTGTCCCTTTGATGTTGGACCTGAACTATTGGACACACCTTTTGGGCTTAATCCACATTGCTGCAAATAAATGCACCACATCACCCTGGTGTATGTACAATTCTGACCTATTAATTCTGTAACTTCATTAATTGTATTGTGAATAAAACCATAAGAAATATGAAATTATTGTAGGAATGGAACAGAAAATGTTACATAAAGTTAAAAACATTCCTGAATGTCCTCCTTTCAAAATTCTAGGGAATCTGAATGAAATGACAGTAAAAAACTGGGGCAGTAACTGGGGCTACTATGATTGGTGAAGCTGTTAGTGAGATGACTGCTTCTCATAGTCTTATTCACGTCCATAAATGAAGAATATCAGTGCGG
The DNA here is from genome assembly GCA_037974465.1 of Brachypetersius altus. Taxonomy (NCBI): domain Eukaryota; kingdom Metazoa; phylum Chordata; class Actinopteri; order Characiformes; family Alestidae; genus Brachypetersius; species Brachypetersius altus. The sequence goes on from JBBPDB010123461.1 coordinate 14,777, forward strand.
TTTCTTGTTTGTTGCGCTGTGTAGAAACATGAGATGATTGGTGGCTGAAATCTAATAACTGCCTTAGAAAGTGTGTAGAACTCTACCATGAAGTTAGGCGGGACGATGGTCTTGCCAGCAGGGATTTGTAAAACGATTCTCTCTGCTTCGAACAGCCAGAGGTCCCAGTGAGAGCGATTGGAAAGCAGAGCCCAGGGCAAGAGCTCCACCAGCAGAGTGCTTAAACTCGGCCGCCACGCACAGAGTCGAACCTGCAGGGGACTGTCCCACTGGGACACAGACTCCATCTCCGACCTACACACACGCACGTGCACAGACACAGACACACAGACACACACGCAGACACACAGACACACACGCAGACACACACGCAGACACACACGCAGACACACACGCAGACACACACGCAGACACACAGAGTTTACAGGAACTTAACAGTGTGATGTTGGGTAAAATATTTCATTTAACCTAGAACATTCCATTCATACAGAAACAGAATTATATTACATTCCACTCATTCGCCAGATGCTTTTATCCAAAGCGATTTATAAAGAAACATCTCAGTACAAAGTGAGGAGCAGAGGAGAGATCTAATGCTGAAGTCTTTAGAGAGTGTAGAGAAGAGTCTGGACTGGGTTCTCCTTGTGAGGAGGAACATCAGGCTGAATGATGGGATAGAGGTCACTGGGTCCAGACCCAGAGTCTCTCTGTAGGTGAGAGTTAGAGACTGAAGTGAATTCGGACCTCCATGTGGAGCCAGTGCAGGTCAGTCAGCAGTGGGGTGACCTGCGACCTGCTGGGTTAGGTGAAGACCAGCAGAGCTGCTGCGTTCTGAACCCGCAGTGAGGGTCTTACCATGCAGGCTGAAGACACACTAAGAGGACCAATAAATCCTTATAGAAATCTACAAAAAGTAAAGCTTTAATGCAAGCTAAAACCAGGGCTAGTGAAAAGCATTATCTTGTGGCCATTTAATTACATATGTTTTTATTGTATTTATTGGGCCATGTCCTTAATTTTAATTTCCATGTCAGTTTTCTTGTTTATTAATGTTCAGTATCTTACCTGACAAATACATACTTGAGCCCTTACACTGTATCACTGTTTTTTAACGCTCGCTGTTAACATGTAGCGCTTCAGAATCAGAATCAGAATCAGCTTTTATTGCCAGGTATGTTCACACATACGAGGAATTTGTTTTAGTGACAGATCTCTACAGTGCAACAAGATGACAGTGACGAGACAAGACACTTGTGTGTGTATGTGTCCCCATGTACATCATATTATAAAAATAATATTTTTCTCAAACTGGCTGTGTTGTATTGCAAGTATGAGAATCACACATTACACACTACAGCTTTTATATATTAGAACAGCCTACAACAGGCTTCTACACACACAGAGCTACAGATACAGCACCTTCCCCCTTCCCACGCCTTCAGTGCCTTCAGTGGGTTGAACAGGCTTTTTCAGCTGCAGGACCGGATGGCTGTTGCCTACATTGGACTACCTCCAACCCAATTTCATGTAACAGTGTATGTGACAAATAAAGGCTTATAGAACAGCAATGCAAAAATGGGAAAAACACCCTCAGGGTTCAAAGGGCTGAGGGGCTTCAGTTGGAGAGAGAGATGATTTTGCTGCTGCAGCCACACATTTAATCACCCACCTGTCGGTGTCTCTGCAGGTGTAGGGCCAGGAGAGCTGGCTGGGGTTCTCAGGACCGTAAAAGTGTTGTAGGACACTGCTGTGGTTCTGTCTCTCCTCTGGAGCTTTACTGTTGATCTGTCTGATCAGAGCTGAAGAGATCGGCACTGCACAATGGGACACATCTTCCTCCTCACTGTAACACACACACACACACACGATGAACCGGAGTGGCCCCAATCTAGCCTCCACATGAACCCGGGGCTGACAGTACTGTCTTATAGAAGAACAGAGAGGAAAAGTCCAGCTAGGCCTCAGATCAGCCATTCAGTGTGGATTTGTGGCCTTGGCGAGCAGCAGAACCCTGAGGCATTGTGGGTATTAATAGAACAGACAGCACTGTGCTGGAATGGAACAGCAGACCGAGCGGAGAAAGGAAGCAGAGCAGAGGCTGCAGTGTGGTCTGTCTGTGATGACAGTATGAAGACAGATCAGAGAGTCTGGTTTGGTAAGGCCTGTCTGACTGACTGTCTGACCAAAATGAGACCCACCACTTCCCCCACACACACACAAATAGGGTTCTTCCACATAACTGGAGAATCTTAGTTAGTCTAAGTCTTATTCTACAGGCTCTACAAGGTCATCGTGCCTCATTTGCTTGGAATCTGTTGCAGTTGTTAAAAACAGAGTACAGTAACCCCTCAGTTTTACGCAGACCAGAATTTGCAGATTCAGTCTAACACTGATTTTTCTAAGAACCAAACTGTATCACGTCCACCAGTCCAGCGGTGGCAGTAATACACTGAAAAGTTGTTGACTGCCATAAAAAGAAGAAGAAGCAGCTGCTGCAGCATGTAGCATGACTGCTATGTGTCTTGTCCTCACATTTTAGTGTTTTACCCCCCTCCCCCCAATTTTCAACAGATATTTCAGTTTATTTAGTATTAGTAAGCTGTGCCCTGTCTAAACATGTGGGTAGAGAGAGTTTGCCGCATGTTCCTAATGCTAACCGTTAATGCTAATGTTTTTTTGGTAAAGTTTTCTGATTCTGATTATTTATTTACCTTTACAGT